>JAHBMJ010000765.1:12500-18613 GCA_018398765.1 Chromera velia | reverse complement strand
GGGGGGGGGGGGGGGGCAGCAGTAGAGCAGGAGAGGGGGGAGGGGCGGGGGGGCAGGTCATAGTGGATTAGCCCATCCCCAGAGGTTGTGAACATTGAAGACGATGTTTCTCCCCGTGCTCCTCCAGTCCAGGGGGATGAATTGGGCGATGATTTTGCTCTCCTGTCCGGGGGTGCTGCCTCTTCAGGAGGAGTCGCGTCTTTTCCTGCCTGTCCGCCGTCTCCCACTGAAGATCTGGCCTCGAAACTGTAGAAGAGCGCTTCATTGAAAAACAAGGATGTTCAGCTTTCCCCCCCAGAGCCCTCTAGAGCCCCCATCATGCCAGGCTCCCCTGTAGTTGAGGGGGGAAGAGACACCACGATGGGGACAGAAGAAGAGAATGCGGAGGATGTGAAGGGGGGCTGCGTGGAGGAACCTCTGGAGCCATCGAAACACCGTCTCCGTCAGAATACAGAGCAGTGGGGGGAGGAGGAAGGGAAATATGTAGCAGGAGTTGTCAACGCAGCAGAGATGGATAGAACGGAAGCCACCCTCACAGTGAAAGATCGGTCCACCACCGAGGAACACGGCATTCTCTCATAAATGGATGCGAACCGAGATGAAAACTTCTGGAGAATCCTAGTGAAAAGGAATCTCCTAGATCAGACCCCCAAACTCAGAGAGTGGCCGTTGTCGCTATTGTCTGCAGGGATGCATTTTGTGGTGCTGAACGCAAAGGTGTCTCCTCCTATCTAGCGGGAGGCGCAGCTCAAGCACCGAAAAGAAGTTAACGGAGTGAAGTGCGTCTGGCTCCGCTGGAAAGGGGATGCCGGCCCCCCTTATGAGTATACAGACACTCAGGGGGGGAAGCACCCTGATCATCTACCCAATTTTTATATTCCACAGTCCCTTCTACGAATCCAGGTTGAGGACGCCCCAGCATCCGGGACGCGTAAACATCGCAGCCAGGGAGGGGGGGCAGAGGGAGAGAGGAGAGCAGAGGGAGAAAGGGGGGCTGAGACTCCTCCAGAGGGAGGGGGGGCGGAAAGAGCGCCCCCTGGGAGGGCGTGAGCCCCTTGTCACAAAAAAAGTGCCTGCTTAGTCTGTGTTTACGCCGTAAACTCCTTCTCTTTCTCTTGTGATAATCGCATATGTAAATGATCATTTTAATGAAGCTCAGTGACACACTTAAGGGCTTTCGGGGGAGGCGTACCCAATAAAGTCTTAACGTCGGTTTGCTCCGTTTTTTTGATAAAGGTCGTTTGCGTTAACATCAGATTCTTTTTTATGAATTTTTCTGTTTGTTATTTCTTTGTTTTGTTTGCAGGTGTGCTCTTTGGACTTCTATAGGCACACTCATACTCAGCATGAAACTTTCAAGGAGGCGCGTACCTTGGATTTTCTCGAAGTCAGTTTAATTGGCTCCGTCGTTTTTGGTAGGCATAGATGATAATGCATAGAGTTCATTTCTTCCCTATATGTTGTTTGCATGCAGGTAGATGAGTGAGCTTCAGAGTGTCAATTTTTCTGTGCGGAGTGTCTAAATCTTCTTCTCCCCCGTCTTTATCAGAGTAAACGTACAAACGCAGACTCAAGCATTGAACGGCACGCAAAACATGCAAACGCAGACTCGAACTGTTACCATAATTTTCAACCTAGTTAATCAATCGCAAAATATGCTAAAAAATGTTTGAGCTTATGTATATTTTCCATAAACAGTTTAAATGAGGCATATGAGTGTTCACTGCATAAACGTTCATTCTAAAATTCACTCTAATTTTCAATTTAATTAATCGATCGCAAAATTTACAAAAAAATGTTTGAGCTTATGTATATTTTCTATGAACATTTTAAATGAGGCATATAGGTCATAATCCTCGCGGTTGTGCCTCTATATAGGCTTTTTAAATTAAATAACAAATCAAATAGCACATATTACCTTGAACACCAATAATTAAATAAATGACTTTCAAGGTTTAGATCTTGCCACTAGGAAACAACCACTTTGCATGGTTGTACTTGTCAGAAGTAAGATAAGAAATCCACTCTACTTGAGAAAGATCTTTCAACTCGATTTTTTCGCATTCTTTTTGCATTGGCTTCACAAGCAACACAGGGCAAAAGGGAGACAACTCTTTGGCGTCTAGTTGTTGAATTTGAATGGTTGAAACTGAAACTGAAGAAACAGAATAAAATTTCTTGTTTGCACGAAAAATTTGACCAACATTGGGCTCATCTGGGATTTCATCTTCGTTTTCCTCTGGCTGTGCTCCTGGGTACAACAAAGAGAGGAACCACGAAAAAACAGAGCTCTGCATGACTTGCTTATTAATGTTCATTCGATTGCTCCCTCCTCTTTGAATGAATGCTTTTGGCAGTTGATGGATTCCTTCAGCTGCAAATGCCCACACTTGGCGAAGGGGGCCGAAACGAAGAGTCATGAGAGGGATGTGTGTGTATACATGAAATTTGGGTTTCTCCCCTGTCCTGTACAATACCCAAAACAAAGACAAGAAGCCATCGATCACATCTGTAAGCCAACCAACCCAGGACCGACGAACAGAGTCTCTGAGAATGAAGCCCATGATTTGGCAATGGGCCTCAAAGCAATCAACATATCGCTTCACCTCTGCATACATTCCGTCAGACGGATGAGGCAGCGCCTCATACAAAAGTGCAAGGAGAACAGGGAAAAAATGAAGCATTTGAGCGGCGGTGGTCGAAAACGTGGCTTTCTTTCTGTCAAGAGCTTGATTGAGGACCCGTCTGACTGCACTTCTTCCATCGAGGCGGTTGAATTTTACGGATTTGAGCCATGCGTTCACATCTAACCCTTTCTTCCCGTGTCTACTCTCTCCATCTGCAGCGACGAACATCAAGTGGCGGTCTACAAACCAGCGGAGAACACAAAAAACATGGTAGCGCAGCATACCTTCCATGGTTGTGTGCATGATGTCAACCAGGATGAGGAAAAGAAAGTGCATGCCTGTAAACTTGTACAACTGTGACCAAGGTGTCTCTCTCTTCACACCTGTTTTTTTTCCAAATGTCTCCCTCTCTTTCTTTGTTGTCAGAGCTCTCAATTTTCTCAGTATCCATTCAAATTCTCCCCCTGTCACCTCTGAACACTGATTGCATTTGATTGGCCGTTGAAGGAGACGGCTGATGAAATGGCAGTGCAGACAACAACGCAGGGCACTGGAAATGTTTTTGAAGCTAACAGAAAGACACAGGGCAGGCATATCAAACACACCTACCAGCAGCGCTCCCTTGACAAGTCGGGGGCCCCATGCCGTCATCATGGGAATTCCAATGGCCAAAAGTTGCAGGAAGTCTACAAACTCTTATGACAGCAGGTCAATACCTCCTTCGACCCCCCCTCCCCCTACCTTCTTCAGATGAGCCAGCGTGACTGAACAGAACAGCCACATGAAAGCCCACCGAAGGGGGCTTGCGAGATTCAATGGAAACACAGCCCACTGGAGTGCTTTTGTCGAACCTTGCCGAAGTGGATCTGCAAGGCTCCCGTCATCATTCCATGTTCCGAAAAAAACCCAATGCTCTTTGAGGGTCTCGGGAGGCAGAGACTCAACAAATTTGTCATCCTCTGCTCAGCTTTCCTTTTCTTTCACGCGGGGAGAGCTTTCTTCATCCCAATCCCCCCAATTTCCTTCCCCATCATCTGCGTCGAAGTACTCATCTGCCTCCTCAGGCTCATCACCTGCCTCAAACCATTCAATCTCTCCATCCCCCTCCCCCACCTGTGATTCATAAACCTCAATGAGCGCCTTTCAGCTCCAGATCAACTCCTCCTGGGGTTCCTGCCGAACACTCTGTGCCTTCTCTCTTTCTCTTTTAGACCATTCAAGCACAAGTAGGTGCTTTCTGTAGGCGTCTCCGTCGAAAATAGACCTGATCTCTTCGAGATCTGGGTCATCTGCATCCACAAGCGGGGCAGGCGCCCAGTTGCTCTTCACAGCAGGCAGCTTCAACAGGTCTCGCAGAGCCTGCACCAAGTCAAGGACCCAGATACCATGCTGCAGCACAAAGGAGAAGCAACCCAGAGGACTGGTTTTACGAGATCTGGTTGGATTTTGAAGAGAGGAGGGAGAGTAGTCGGGCACGCAGGCGCAAGAAAAAAGTAAGAAAAGGCAGACAGCTCCTGACCTCCAGTTGTTTGAGGCACTGGTCGATGAACTTGTCGTTGAGGGTGCCCTCTTTCATCCTAAAGTTGCGAACAGCCCACCAACAATTCTGAAGTTCATCCGGAAAGACGGGCTCGTTCTGAACACCGAAGTGCCTCACTTCATCTTCCAAATGATGCACATCAGCAATGACTGCTGAGATCTGTGTATACAACATGAAGAGCTCAAACTTTCAACGACGAATCGTATCCGCCGGTTCGTTCTTGAGGCGAGAAAACCCCTGAAGCGGGGGGGCCTGATCGATGTAAACACCATCCCACTTTTTCAGCTGTACTAGCCCACGTTGCACAACATCTCCACGGGCTTCCGCCCTTTCATTTTCCCTTCTTTTCTTGCAAGTTCGATAGTGCTGCTCAAAGTGTGAAGCTTTTTTAAACTCCTTACAACAATCTGGGCAGTACAAGAACCCTTCGCGCATCACCACCTGAAGCATTCTTTCCGTCTCTCGTGCCCGCTTGACTCACTTTGTGTATCTTCGCTAGCCAGGAACGGTTTGAACCGCAAAAACTGAATATATTGTAGCTCTACCTTCTTACAAGAGCGTTCCCATCTTGCTTGCTGCAGATTGTTGGATAGAGACGCTAGAAAAAGGGAGCAGAGAGCTCATGTTGGCAAACACTGCTAACATAGTCGTCATCATTGCAAAACATGCAAACATATTGAAATGTCGCCAACATGCGCGAAATTTGCATACATCGGCCATGTGGGGCCGGTCGTGTGACTTTCCGCGACTGACAGACTCCCTGAATGACCAATTTGCTCACTCACTCAGCGACTCAATGCCTTCAGCTGAGTGTGCACAGTTTCTAAGAAGGAAGTTCAAAAGCTTCCGTAATGACAGCCAAACGTGACCTTTGTTGATAAGACAGACTGGTCTGCAGACAGAAAGATGGACACAAGCAAGTTTCGAGGTCCTTCTTAAGCGTAGAACCTAATCACCATCTTGCTTTGCAACTTCTTCGCAAGACTGGAATCAACCTCAAACATGACCTTTCTTGTATCCTCCTAGCACTGTGGCTCTTCCAGGCCGCTGTTGGATTGACTCTCTGACACATTGCATGCACGTCACTGGCATATCACTGATATGTCACTGGCATGTCACATACTGCATCACCTCACGGGGCAGCTTAATTAGCTCTGCTGAGATCAGTCGAGAGGCCCTGAGATCGCACGCACTCGTATAACGCATTTTTTTATTTTGAGGGGGAGGGATCGGTTCTGTCTCTGTCATGGTCGGTCGGTGTTGCCCGAGTTCCAAAATGTGTCCCTCAAGCAACTCGTATGGAGCCACGATCACGCATGGCTTACTTACTTTGCGCATGCGTGCCCCTCAAGTGTAAGTCGCACAAAGTTGTACATACGATGCGCGTGATCTCGAAAAGCATATACTTTGCGTTGCCATGGCCCCCGCCCCATGGCAGCATACAAGACATGTCTAAGTTCCCAATGGTATGCACCAATCAAATATGAGCGGACCCCCTAAATAGCCCCCCGAGGCATTCACCCAACTGGTTGGATATATCGCATTTAAACTTGTATGATGCAGGTCTGGCAAAGGGGCAATAAAGCATTGTCCTAGACTTATGCACTGCATAATAGCCTACAGACCGATTAATAATAATAATAATGAGAAGAAATGCTTCAATCAGATCGATTCAGAGCCATTCAGATGCATTTCTTAGCGTTAATTTACGATGATAGGTACCAGACAATTTGTGGTTTTAAAAAAATATATACTCTATATATACATTTTTTTATTTTATTTTTTAAACATCTTACTAAGCTTAAACAGTCTTAAATAAATTATGAAAATCAATTAGTTTAAAGGTTAAACTATCTATTTTAATGTTTTAAAAACTAAATTTTTCAAAGTCACTTTCCAGTACAAAGGTTTCAATTATCAGTACAGTCAGTTATTAATATAACCAA
>JAHBMJ010000765.1:0-7500 GCA_018398765.1 Chromera velia | reverse complement strand
ATACCTCAGCTTAGGCTGGGGAACGCCCTGCTTTGCTATCTCTGGCGATAGATAGACATAGCGGGAAGGCCCTAGGGCAGAACATATCAATCAATCAATCAATCAATCAATCAATCAATCAATCAATCGAATTTAGATTAATTTAAAGTTCGATTGATTTATTTTTTAATTCTTTAAATGATATACTGATAATTGATTTGCTGACATTCAATAATCAATTAATTTATTGATGGCATGATGTTGAATGATTGATTGATTCATTCTGAATCATTGATTCATTAATTGATTAATTGATTAATCATGATAATACGTTATGATCTAGGTTATAATATGTTCAGTTTGAAAAGTTTTCCGTTATGTCGATTTTAGTTGATTTACCGCTAGAATTGCCGCTCTGTAAATTGAAAAGAACTTTAGAGGGCTACGACATATAATGGCCTAGATAATAGCATTCTTTTTTAGAGCATCACACTGATCATAGTGCCTTTATGCACCTTAATACACCTGTTGTCTCTATTCGTAATCGACCGTACGATCCCGGCCGGCTATGCCCATCTTGCCTATGCAAGCGCCTTTCGGCCTGCTCGCACCCCCCCAGTGCGCCGTCAAGCATGCAATCCGCGCGTCGCGGCGTTCTAGCCACGGCGTATCACCCCTAGTGTCCCCCCCGAAAAGTGAATGAACCTATTTTTTGGGTGGAAGCCTTGCCGCCGCCGCCCTTGAGGCCTTCATATGTAGAAACGAACCCCTTTTTAGTTTCACGGCGGCTCCGCCGCCGCAAAAACCCCCGGGGTTAATTCAACTTCTAACGCGATTTTCTCTAGTAGAACATTCGAGATGAAAGATCTCTCCATCCATCTCTACCTCTCCAAACAAGAAAAATAACAACAAGAAAGTGGCTGAAGTCGAGCGTTAAGAGAGTTTGTCCTGTAGTGAAAGATCGAATCTAACTGTGTTTTCTCCTGCCGTCTCCGGACATCTCCGGCCGTCTCCAGTAAACTGTGGGAAGCGAGCAAGCCAGCCCTTCTTTCCTTCAGAATCTTTTCTTCCTTCCTCCTTTTTCCTTCCTGGTGCCCCCCTAAATGATGATAGTGGTGTGCCTGCCACTGTCGGAGGGGGGCTGAGAGACATAGAGGCACTGGCAGGCAGACTCAGGTAGGAACTAGTCAATCAGTCAGTCAGTCAATCAATCAGTCCGCCAGCTAGTTTGCCAGTTTCTTCCTTTTTTTCCTTCGGAATCCGTTCTTCCTTCCTCCTTCTCCCTTCCTCCTTTTTTGTTCCTCCTTCTTCTTTCCTACACCCTCACTGCTTGTACCTCCATACACCCTAAAACTAACCTGCACAGAGAAGGAGGAAAAGATACAGACATGCAGGCATACCTCGTGAACCAGAAGGAATGGGATAGTGAGACTAGGGACAGAAAGCACACACACACACACACACATACACACACATACATACACACACACACACACACACACACACACACACATACACACACACATACACATACACATACACACACATACACGCATGCATAAATAGATACAGACTGACTGACTGATCAATTGACTGGTTGACTGACTTTCTGACGGGCTGACTGACTGACTGACTGACTGGCTGACTGGCTGACCGGCTGATTGCCTGACTTTCTGAGCGACTGACTTTTTAACTGCCTAACGTTCTAACTGGCTGACTGACTGACTGGCAGACTAACTTTCTGACTGACTAACTGGTTGACTGACTGTGGCTGACCGACTGACTGGCTGGAGTGTGTGCCTGCTTTGGTGCCTCCTTAAGTGTTTACATGTCTGTCTGCCCCCTTTAACAGTAGCAGGCACACCATTTTCATCATCGAGGGGGGACATACATACACATACACATACGCACATATATACATACATACTGACTGACTGACTGATTGGTTGACAGACTGACTGACTAACTGACCGGCTAACTGACTAACTGACCAGCTAACTGGCTGACTGTTCAACTAGTTGACTGACTGACTAACAGGCTCATTGACTAACTGGCTAACTGATTAGTTGTCTGACTGACTGACTCACTGGCCTGTGTGCCTTTGGTGGTGCCTCCCTAAGTGCCTACATGTCTGTGTGCCCCGGCAGCCAGACCTCTAAGCAAAACCAAGGTTCGTTTTACGCCGTCTCCATTGACTCACTGTCGCCCTCAACTACAACGTCCTCTTCTGGCAGGCAGTAAGGATGAAAGCAAATGACCTACAGGCATTGACCACGCGACTGGCCATGGTCAACGGAAACATAAGGAAAGCGAGAAAAAGAAGGCGATCGAAGTTTGTAGTCAAGTGAGAGAGACGTGCCATCTCCAGCCACCTCCTGCAAATTTTGTGAAGAAAGCAAACCAAACACTCCCAGAACTTCATCTACAATATGCTCTGGCATATTTTTTTATAGTTGTCTACTCAGGGGTGTCTGTAGGTGGCCGTATTACGCATATACACGGGGCGATTTTCACCTACCTCCATGCCCTTTGCTCCTTCCAGTTTCGCTCTTCTGTCTTCTGTCCAGTAGAGATGGAGGCTCGGGCTCGGAAAGAGGGGATCAGCAGTGTGAGCACCCAGTATCCAGAGTACCGTTTCAGCAGAGCTTCGCCCGGCTCGCTGGCACAATAGGTAGGTTTCCTTGCTCTCTTCCTTTCTTCTTTCTCTAGCTTCTTTCTTTCCTTCAAAATCCTTCCCGTCTTCATTTCGTATTGGATTCCTTCCTTCTCTCTTTCTTCCTCTCTCTGTGCTCCACTCTCTTGGCCCTGTGTTGGTCTAATGTGTTGGTATGTATCTGCATGTGTTCCTCTCGCTCCGCATGTGTATGTATGTATGTATGTGTGTATGTGTATCCCCCCCCATTGATAGCAGTGGTGTGCCCGGGGTTAATTGCCTGCAGCCTGCATGCATGTCATTGATTTAATTGGGCTTGAGAGCAGAGCGCTCAGCGCCGCCACCAAAAAAGATAGAGGTTCCAAATAGGACAGGGGGTGTGATCGCGGCGCATTTAATCTTGTGTTGCCTACAAAGTGCTGCAGATTGCTGCCACTCCCCAATCCAATTTGAGATTGTGTCGATCCAAGAGCGATCAGCAGACATCAGCAGACGTTTCTCAATCCCGTGCTGAGTGTTCGTTGAAGGTAACATTGCCTCCTCCTTTCTCCAGATAATCTCCTTTCCCACATCTCTCTTTTATTCAGGTGAATTTCAAAATGACGGACTCGATCGGTTTTCCACGTTAGTTACTTCAAATCATGTTGTAGTGGTTCATTCTCTTTTGCCATGGTGAAGCTCGAATGGAGTACCACTGAAAGCCTTCAAGTAACATGCAGTAGCCAAGAGCCGGAGCTCTCTCC
This sequence comes from Chromera velia, assembly GCA_018398765.1. Lineage (NCBI taxonomy): Eukaryota > Chromeraceae > Chromera > Chromera velia. The sequence goes on along the minus strand of JAHBMJ010000765.1, from coordinate 4,125 downwards.
TCTCAAGAAGGCCGTTGACTTCCTGCCGAACCAGAAGGCGCTTCTCATCCATACCGACGAATCTGTTCCTGGATTTGATGAAAGGGAGGCGATTTACACCCTCATGCCGATGCAGCATCCGCTGCTGAGTCTCGTTAGTGAAATTTATTTTGTGTTTGAGTCATGGGTTTGGGTCAAGAAGGAGGAGGAGAAGACGGTGGAAGAGAAGAAGACGGAATATGAGAAGGAAAGGGAGAAGGGGGGTCCCAAGATCACTGTCAGAGAAAACGGGCCCGGCCCAGTAGGAGTCGAGGCCAAAACGGTCTTGCTATCCCGAGCCCTTGAGCTTACCATCAAGACACGCAATCTCCCCGCAGTCCTTCTGATCACCCATGTCTCAACCACCGAAGGAGGTCTCGCGAGAGGGACCAGGAAAGTGGAGAATCTGAATATTGAAATCCTTCAGATGAACTAAAGAGCAGCAGCATTTACCATGGAAGCCCTCGCAGGCCGTCCTCTTCCCAACTTACTCTCACAACTCTCCCCTCCCGCTTATATTAATTCGGTTTTTAAACGGTTTCTAGAACTCGGACCTTTGACGAAGAATTGGTTGTACAAGCTGTTCAATTACAGCAGCAAGACCCATGTTCTCTTCGGCACTCACCGCAACCGCCCTGCTGCGGATTTCTACTACCAGTTTCTGCATAAGTACCACGGTCAAGGCCTCAACCCAGAGGGGCGGCCTGACATCGCGCTCTGATACAATGCTGGCCTCAGTGCCAAAAACCATGCGTTAGATTGTAGAGAGGCAAAGGACAAGGCGGGAGAGAAAGCATGGTAGAGGAGGTTAGAAAACATCGTGAATCAGCTGTTTGATGTGATGAAGAAAGCGGGGGACAAGAGACTTGTTCAGATCATAAAAGACAAAATTTTGAACGCCGGTTACCTGAGTGAATGGCTTTACAGTAACAAGGAAGGGGTGGGGGAACATATCGGAAGTATCCATATACGGAAAAGCAAGATGGACGGAATTCGTACAAAAGTGATTTATTTGAGACAAAAGCACCTTCCAGGGGTAGAGCTTGAGCCTGGTGATATGAAGAAATCTGTGAAGATTGTTTTGACAGATTCTTCAGAAAGGAGAGCCCGTTACATTGCGATATGTAGTTGTTCGCTCTAGCCGGAGTTGATCGCCCGAGCTAATCATGCTGTAATGAATTAAGTCAAAGAGTAAGATTATCCTGAAAGCGTCTTTCCAGTCATGCACTAAATTGAGTACTAAGCTTGCATTCAAGTCCGTCCATGCCTATGTCGTTCTATGGGGGCGCCCCTAATGTTATATCTGTATTGGAATTAATATCAGAATTAATTCCACTCACGTGCATGCTCAGCTTGTCTGTGTAACTGTCCTGACTGATAGCTTTGGTACTACAAGACTCCCGAACTGACAGTTCTTATGCAGTAACCAGTCATACTAAGTCTAGGTCTGTAACGCTCCACAGATACTAGGCTTTTCCTTACGTGGTAGCAGAGCCTCTTTTCTCCGCCTCAGGGGGAGCCCTGAACTGTATCGTCCCCCATGCAGCTCACAGTCGGATCTTATGGCAGAGTTCCAGGGGGACTGGGCCTAGCAGTTATTCCAGACCCAGCAGAGGCAGCAAGAGCAGATAGACCGGCTCCTAGCACAGAATGAAGCTCTCCACGCAAGGAACCAGGCCCTTGAGTAGCAACAGCAGCATCAGCAGCAGCAGTACAATGGCGGTCAGGCAGCGCCGAGATCCTTGGCAAAACCCAAGGACCCCTTCACCTTCGGGGGCGACCGAAAAGTCCTCCCAACGTGGATCCGGGATGTGAAGAAGTTTATCCAACTCTTGAAAGTTCCTGAGCAAGAGGTCCTTGACACGGCCCGGCAGTACCTTTCACAATCGTTGAAGCTGTGGCTCGACTTGAATCAGGAGAGTGACTCCCCCTTCGTAGGGTGGGACGACTTTGAGGGGGCGATCCACCAAAAATTCAAAGATCCGAACGCACAGGACCGGCTGAGGGAAGAGCTAGCCACCATGAAATGCGGACACAAGCAAAGAGTGCAAGACTACAATACCTCATTCCTCCAAACCGCATCCCAAGTAGAAGACATCACCATGCAGTCGATCGTATTCCACTACATCAAGGGTCTGCCATCTGGTATATACAGAAGGAGGTCCATCGAAAAAGACCCGCTGACCTCGCCGCAGCCATGGAAATCGCGGATGAGGAAGAACAGCTCGAAAAAGGCTGCACGGGTATACGCACCGATACAGTGCATGCGCAACAACGCAACACGGATGGTCCAGTGCCAATGGAGATCGATAGGTTGACTCGCGTGTACGCCTTGACGCATGACCAGGTGCAGAGGCATATCAAAGAGAACAGGTGCTTCACTTGCCACCAGCAGGGCCACAGAGCCAACCGATGTCCAAAAGCGACTGACCGTTCCCTTCCCCACCAGAATCGAGGCTTCACGCAGCCGCAACAACAGCTGTAGCACCGTCCTCCAAATCGAAACTTCAGGTACATGGGAACGGATGGGCCTGATCAGCAGATGTCTCCCGTCATCCCCTCCGGGCTGGGGCACTCTCCAATCCCCAGCGGGGCATTCAGTGTGGCGCCTGAATGGCGACCAGTGCCGCAGCGGCCGGTTAATTTCCCGCCAGGCCTCTGGCCGCAGAACCGCCCAAATTACCAGAATCCGAACCGTCGTTCCCTCTACACCCATTCAATGGCAGGCAGAGCGGCGAGGCTCATCCGGTTCCATGGCCGCCTGAATGGAGTACCGGTCCGGTGCCTGTTTGACCCCGGGGCCGACTCATCTTTCGTTGCTCAGTCCGTTGCTGAGTCAAACGGGTGGGAGTTGCGGAACCTGGAGGACCCAACCGCATGTAAAGGGGGGCTCATGGGGGGGCCGAGGCTGCGGATAGATCGGGAGGCAACGGGTCTCAACTTAGAGATCCAGGGGTTCAACGCAAGCCACGACTTTGTTGTGGTGGACCTTGACGAAGACTACGATGTGATTCTGGGCATGCCGTTTTGTGAGAAGTACGACCCGCGGCCCCATTGGAGGGAAAAGATCCTGAGGTTCCCAGCCGAGACCTCACCGTCGGGGGAAGAATTACATCTTCTCGACAGCGAGGTCTACCCGGAAGAGGGGGGGGATGAATTTTTCGGTAGGAGGGAGTTGCGTAGGCTGATGAAGAAGCAGAGTACAAAGCTGCACCTTTTCCGTTTGGAGGGGATTTCCAGGGGGTGTGAGGCGACCGCACATCTCCATTCAATCGCGACGGGGGGGAAACAAGGAGGCCCGCCGCCTCTCTCTTCTGTCCCTCCCAACCATCCGATCAACTCTCTTTCCTTTGCAGGCCTCCGCAAGCATCTGCAGGGGGGGGAGGTGGACCTCCGTGTCTGTGCCGTGCTTGAAAAGCACTACGACCGTTTCCCAGATGAACTCCCGGGGCTCCCGCCCCACCGACCCATCGAGTGCGAAATCAAACTCGAGGCAGGGCACACGCCGCCTGCCAGGGCCCCATACTGCCTGTCCTTCGGTCAGCTTGACGAGCTGAGGAAGCAATTGGACTCGTATTTGGAGAAAGGTCACATCAGACCGTCCAGCAGCCCCTACGCAGCCCCTGTCTTGTTCGTTCAGAAAGCCGACGGCACCCAACGAATGTGCATTGACTTCACTGGTCTAAACAAGATCACGATCAAGGACAAGTTCCCCCTGCCTCACCCAGAAGATTTGCTGAATCGCCTGCATGGGGCGAAGATCTTCTCCTCTCTCGATTTGCGCCAGTATTTTCACCAGCTGAGGATCCGGGAGGGCGACGAGGAGAAGACGGCTTTTGTAACCAGGTACGGAAGCTTCGAATGGCTAGTTATGCCGTTTGGTTTGAGCAATGCCCCCTCCATCAGCATGCGCCTCATCACGCACGTTCTCAGGCCCCTACTTGACTCCTGTGTCGTTGTGTTCATTGATGATGTTCTTGTTTTCAGTCGCACTCCAGAGGAACACGTCGAGCACATCCACCGGGTTCTCTCCCTCTTGCGGGAGCACGACCTCTACGTCAAAGTGACAAAGTGCACTTGGATGAGGAAGTGGGCGAAGTTTTTGGG
>JAHBMJ010000764.1:45182-120945 GCA_018398765.1 Chromera velia | reverse complement strand
TAAGTCCTCACTTTAGTTCCTAAGAGCGTGACAAGTGGTAGCTAGAGCTCTCCGCTTCTCGGGGACCTCTGAGTAAACAACAGTCATCCGTCTCTGCATGTATTGAAAGATGGACTTCAGCAAGCTGGAGAACACAAAGAAGCTTCAGCCTTGCTGTGCAGTATACAAGCCGAAAGTGCACCCGAAGGCACTTGAAGGCGATGATCCGGCTGTCTGGATTCGGAACTTTATGGAACAGACAGGGGGAACGGTTCTGGATCTCGATGATGCAACGACCATCGGATACTTTGGTCGTCATCTCACAGGAGAGGCTTTGCGCTGGTGGCTGGATCTCAAGGCAACAGGGACTGTGAAGACGAGAAGAGAACTCGAGGATGCTTTCCTCGAGAGCCAGGGTCCAAAGGAAGTCGAACGTTTGGCGGAGTGGAAGACCATCGCACGGCCATGCCCTCACCACTACACGGACTGGGAGAATTTCCAGCAAGCCTTCGTGTCCCAGTACAGGGTCGCTCGACCACTGGCAGACAAGGAGGAAATGATACCACTTTTCATGGCGATTCTTCCGGAGGAAGTGAATGAAGAGCTCATGAAGAAGGGGGACATCTCGGATTTCACCGAACTCTCAAAAACGGCCCAGCACTACTACGAGCTGAACAACCCAAAGTATGCATCCACGAACCCTGTGAATGCATACGGGGTTCCCTCTACAGCCCCTCAGCCGAACAAAGCGACCCTAATCCCTCTCATTACTGCTGTCAACGCAAGAGCATACCCTGACCTCTCCCGTGTTCTTTCACAGCTTCAAGGCCAAGTCGTAGCTCTCCAGTCTCAGGTTGACAGATCGAACAGCCATCGGGGCAACGGAGGAGGCAGAGGCAGAGGGAACAGCAACAGGGGAGGCCACTGGCACGGAAACAGGCAGCAGAATGGAGGGCAGAATGGGGGTGGCGGAGGCAGCTTATCTGACGGAATGAAGTGTCGGGTCTGCAACGGCCCTCACTTCGTAGCTGAGTGTACAGATCCTCGGGCAGAGGGTTGGAGAATGTGCCAGGGCTTCTACAAGAACAGAGGGGGCTCGTCAAACAGGAGGGGCAGGCGTGGCTGAAGGCCCCACGTCCTGTCCATCTTTTCGGGTCTTCAGTCGAGAGTGAAGAGAAGACACGTGACCTGCCGGCAATGACCAGCAGTGAATCCTGTCCTGTGAGTGCGATTCATAATGCAGGGCAGTGCATCACTCAAATGTGTGTCAGTGGGAATGTGAATGACAAAGGCGTATACATCCCTGCACGTCTTGATACATGTGCAGGTCTCGGATTGAGCAGTGAGGCGTTTGCACGAAAATGTGGGTGTGAAATTCGGGAGACGAAATTTGACTTGACGGCGTATGGAGGAGCCAATGTGGAGGTGGTGGGGGAGACGACGCTTTTCCTCTCCCATCCCCAATCAACTCTTCCTGCACTCCCGTGGGACGTTCTCGTCACTCGAGGGAGCGACATCGAGCTTCTGTTGGGCTTGGATTTCCTGTCCAACAAGAAGGATGTCATATTTGACCTGAAGAACAACAGAATGATCTACTCGCACTTTCCAGTCTTCCCTCTCTCTTCCACAATCTCACTTCAGCAGCAGCCTGTCTCCATTGTGCAGCGTTCCTCTATCCCGCCTAGGCGAGCGGAGGTGGAGATCGTTTGTTCAGTGAGTGGGTTTGAGTCAGGGGCAGAAATCCACATTGAAAAGAAATGGCAGCAGGAGAATGGGAAATTCCAGCTGGCCGTCCCTGATCAAGTGCTGAAGATAAAAGGAGGAGGAGTTGTGAAGATGAGAGTTTCCAACTTTAGGGAGGAAGAATGCATCCTGGGAGCCGGACAGGAGATAGCCAAGGCAATCTCTGTCGAGAATTCGAGAGAACAAGCAGTGGCGGCTCTCTGGGCGGATGCATGGCATGCAGGTCGACAAAGCGAACTCGAGAAGAAGTATAAGGAAACGAACGGACAATGAAAGAGGATGAAGGACGAGATGCCGGGCAACAGGTGTGCTCGGAGAGCAGCTTGGAGATCCTTCCAAGCTGTATGTGCAATCAAGAGCTCATCGAGCTCACCGAGCTTTCAGAGCTCAAACAAACGGACACCGGCAGAAATGGAAAGGGAACGGGCAGAAAGAAAGAGAGAAAGGGTGACAGGAGGACTTGAAGGCAGGTCCTTGCCCCAAGTCTCCAAAAGAGCCAAGATTGATCATCTCTCTTCAGAATAACAAAAACGACTCGCAGAGGTAATTGATTCGTTCCATGATGCTTGGTCTCAGCATCGTTTTGATTTGGGAAGGCTGCAGGTAGATGGAAAAGAGATCGTGCACGAAGTGCATACGACGGGACCACCTATTTGGTGGTACCACGACAGAGTCGCCTACAGCCAGAGAGAGATGCTGAGGGAGGAATTGAAGCAGATGGAGGAAGCAGGGCTGATTGAACCCTCGTCCTCCGCATGGGCGACTCCGGTGGTGTTAGTCCCTAAACCTGACGGAACAATCTGCTTTTGTCTCGACTTTCGGAAGCTGAATGCAGCCACGCAGAAAGACGGGTTCCCAATGCCTCGCATCGACGAGGTAGTTCACCTAGTGGAGGGGGCTTCAGTTTTCACTGTCTTGGACGTGTCTTCAGGATTCTGGCAGATCGGGATGAGAGAACAAGACAAAGAAACGACAGCATTCGTCATACCATTCGGGCTGTATCAGTTCAAAGTCATGGCTCAAGGACTAATCAATGCACCAGCAACATTTCAGCGAGCCATACAACTGGTGCTGTCAGGGCTTCCCCGTGAGCTTGCGCTCGTATACATTGACGACCTGATCGTATTTTTAAAAGACTTCGACTCGCATCTGGAGGATCTTCAGACCCTCTTAGACCGACTGTAGAAGTGCGGTCTCAAACTGAAGGTGGAGAAGGCGTAGTTTGCTCTGTCAGAGGTAAAGTATCTGGGTTTTCTCTTGTCTGCAGATGGGATCAGACCAGACCCAGCAAAGCTGGAGGCGTTCAGAAACATAGAACCTTTACGGGACAGAGCAGAGGTGCGTTCCTTTTTAGGACTGGTCGGGTAGTATCGACAGTTCATCGAACGATTCAGCGAGATTGCTTTTCCTCTCTCCACCCTCCTCAAAACTGTGTGTTACAGCAAAAGGAGAAGAAAAGAAACAGATTCCATTTAGATGGACAGAAGAGGCACAGGCCGCTTTCGACAGCTTGCGCAACCAACTCTGCGAGGCACCTTGCCTTGCTCATCCGCGAGTGCTCGAACCTTTCATTGTGAAGGCGGACACAAGCGATGAAGCAGTGAGAGGAGTCTTGAAGCAGAGAATAGATAAGATAGAGAAGGTGATCGAATTCTGTTCGAAGACCTCGACTACGATGGAGAGGAAATGGGGCATCTCGGAGAAGGAGGGACTCGGGGTTATGCACTGTCTCCGCAAGTGGAGGCACTATCTTCTCGGTAAGAGAAACACCCTGCAGATGGACCACAAAGCCCTTTTGGCCTGGAAAGACAAGAAGCTCAACAACACAAAGCTGTAGAGGTAGGCCACTGAGTTGGCTGATTATGACCTCGACATTCAGCATATCCCTGGCAGGCTGCACTCTGAGGCAGATGCACTCAGTCGCTTAAGGCAGAAGGTACCCAACTCTTCTACCGCTCCCTGCAAAGCGGAGGGAATGGTGCATGCTGCTCCGGTAGAGCCAGTGGACACAAACAAAACCGAAGAGACCGATCACAGAGGAGATAGAGAAGGAAATGTGCGGGAGGAGAGAGAGCCTTCTGAGCAGAGAGAGGGTTTTCTTGAGGATTTACAGAAGTATTCAGGAGGTGATGCATACACAGGTCCACGCATCAGATACTTGAAAACAGGAGAATTACCTCAGAGCGACCGTATGTCCAGAACCATCCTGCTGTCTGCAGATCGCTTTTGCACGGAGAATGGAATCCTGTACCGCATGGAGGGAGACAGGGAGCAGCTCATGGTACCCGCAGCTCTGAGGGATCGCGTGATTGCGTCCAACCATGATCACGCTTTGTTCGGGCACCTCCGCACTCGTCGTACTTTGCATCGAGTGAGGGAGAGCTTCTGGTGGCCCTCCATGGCGAACAACGTGAAGGACTGGTGTGAGACCTGTGGGCCTTGCCAGAGGCGAACACCAGCAAGAAGCACCGATCCGGGGGTGACCTCCATTCCTGTTTCGGGGCCGAGGGAGCTTTATGGAATGGATATCGTGGGTCCGTTTCGAACAGCTCCAAGCGGGTACAAGTATATACTCGTCGTCACCGATCACTACACTAAGTGGGCGCACGTCTTCCCTCTCGTAGAGATGTCAGCAACGACAATTGCATGTTTACTTCTTGACTTCGTGTTTCTGGATCACGGCTTCTCTCGTTTTTTTCTTTCAGACCGAGGCACGAACTTCTGTGCAGAGATCGTTTCTGCACTGTGTCGACTCTTAGGAGTTGAGCGGATTCAAACGACTGCCTATCATCCTCAAAGGAACGGTCTGACTGAACGATTCAACCAGACGCTCGTGAACATGTTGGCCAAGTGTGTGGAGAAGAATCCAGGAAAGTGGGCGGCAGTGTGCAGACAGTGTGCATGGGCATACAACACATCTGTGCACGACATCACCAGTCATACTCCCTACGAACTTGTGTTTGGTGTGACACCGCCTCACCCTCTTCTCCCTGCAGAATCACACTGATGCGTTTGCAGATTTGCCAGCAACCGACGTTCCTGACTGGCTTGAATTCTTGAAGAAGGAGATGGAGGAGACGCAGGAGAAAATCGGACAGAGCATCTAGAAGAGTCAGCAACGGATAGAAAAGAGAAAACCACCGGTGAGGAAGTTTGCTTTCTCAGTGGGTGAGTTGGTCCTCATGAGGATTGAAAGGTTGAAGAGAAACAAACTCCAGACGGCATAGAAGGGACCATTTATTGTTGTAGGGCAAGCGTTGGAGCGTCCCATGCATTATGTGGTTCGACCGCAGGAGGGAGGAAAGAGAGAAGTGATTCATCTTTCTCGTTTGCGAAGGTTCCGAGTCAGACAGACTCAAGGTCAGGGAAGGCAGAGAAACAGTCGTAGCCCTGCAGCAGATGCAGAATGAGCGACAGAGAGAAAGGATTCTCAGCCGTCTGCTGACAATGCAGAAGGCGAGAGAGAGGCAGAGGCTCCACAGCAGCCCTCTGCAACAGAAAACGGAAAAGGTCTTGTAGAAGGACTGAGTGAGATTTCGAGTCGGTCGAGCGAAGATGCCGACTCAGACTCGGACAGGGCAGCGAATGAAATTTTTACCGAGCTGGGGGAAGTTTTGGACGAAGAGTTTCAACGTGATAGCCCTCCGAGAAGGGATGAGTTTCTGCCTGCTGTGTTCCAGCGCTTCGGCACACGCAAGCAACGCGTCAGTCGCCGCGTGGTTCCAGTTCGCATTCAGGCGTCAAGAGAAACAGAGGGGGAGACCGAGTACCGAGTCTCCTATAACGACGGTTCCTTTGCCTGGTTGGCAGTGAAGGACACAGAAGCTCCAAAACTAGTGGCCGATTTCGAAAGAGACAAACGCAGGACGCTGCGTAGGAAGGAAACGGAAGATAAGAAAGAAAAGGGAGAAACAGAAGGAGTGAAAGTTGGATTTTGAGAAAAGCATCTCGCAACAGTACCGGACCTTTGGGCTGATCCCGGATGTATTAGTTTTGAAGGGGGGATGTGTTACGGCAAGCTCCACCGAAGTTAGTTCACCGTGCGCACAAATCGGACTAGCGGGTGAAGGGGCAGCGCCGGGCAATCAGTAGAGCCAGTGCTTAAGAAAGCGCGGGCATAAGGGTCAGACGTCAGGCCGTCCGCTATGGCGTCACCCACGCCCTGAGGTTTCATGAAAAAAAGAATTAATTCGAAAATACAGAAGCATGCATGTATGCAAGTCAATGCATGGAAAGAATAAGATTGATTAAGATTGAAATAAAACAATACGAAAGGAACAAGGAGGTCTGATGGACAGACTCCTCCACGTACGTTAAGCTTGATAAGTGAAGTCGTATGGTAAGTCCTCACTTTAGTTCCTAAGAGCGTGACACAGACTATGTAGTAGAGTGTAATTGCGATAGACTCTTTTGCTAGCCGGTTTGGGGCCATGTAAAAATTCATTTGAGTGTCAGTGGCACGCAAACGGGCTCTAAGGGGGGGGGGGGTCTGTACGTGCCAGTCAAAAAAAAATAACCGTTCTTCTCCACTATCAAAACACATTTTTAAGTCAAAAAAAATGTGTTTTCAAATTTTTTGGGAGGGTTGCGTGCCGTTGTGGCAGAAGGTAGGGAAAGGGGGGGGGTCTTGCGTGCCATTGACACTCAAATAAATTTTTACATGGCCCCTTTGTTACTCGTAGAATAATAAGTTTAGTTTAATAATTGGTATCCGTCATTGCAAAAGGAAATAATTTTTATACTAGCTCTTATACTATACAGTTAGGTCCGTTATAGGATTAACCAAGGTTAATGACAAGTTAGACTTATCTAATTGTTAGTAAAATTATTATAAAATTGTTGTAAAATTATTTTAAAAAAGAAAATCAAAAGTCGGTTTTAAAAATTACTTTTTTTTTGTTTATCATACATGGGGAGCCTTAATTGTAAAATTATTTAATTATTAGTCTGACTACTGTAATTCAATTAATTAAAGCTAAAATCTATTATGCACACATTAAGGTTTTTAGAAGTTAGATTCATATGATTTGAGCTCGCGCCGCCTCGTGCACCTGGTATAATAGACTCAATCGGTGAATCAGATAACATACTTATATAGCTAACTCTAAAACTACATGACTGAGAATAAACTCTTCAACTACACTCTTTATATGGAAGTTATTTATATAAATCATACGATTTTTTGCATTATCATACTTTCAATTCCTTTGTCTCAAAGTCTGGGAGTTCAATCGTTGCTGAGCACAAAGCTGCGCAAAATCTCTGATTCGGACTCCGGGACTCGAAGTTTCAAGTTGTGTTCTACTTCTACGTGGTATTGAGTGGGATTTTGACAGAAGCTTGAGCAGTTCTGGCTTAAGGCGGTTGAGAGGGCGGTGGCCCCGCCGGTGGGACTTCCGGACCGAAACCCAACTGTTCCACAAGAATTGGATCGAACTCGGTGTCGTGATCGGCTGTTGCAGAACTGGTAGACGATGCAGCTGACGATTCTTCTTGTTTGATCTTTCTCTCTTTCTCTGGCCGTGCTGCTTCCTCTTCTAGTCGATCAACATGCTCTTTTTTCGGCTCCTTCATGTCGAGGGGCTTTGGTGTGACCTTCTCTGCCTTTTTGAAAATTCCAAGGTCGAACTTTCAAGCCCTCGGCGCTCTCCCTCGCCCTCTTTTGGACTCCTGCAGCAGACAAGGAAGCAGAGGCCGACAGAGAAGCACAAGAAGCAGACGTCCTGCTCCCTATCCCCCCCTCTCCCTTCCTGCCATTGACGTGCAAAGAAGCGTGAGTATGCTTCAGCATGTCATACGTCATAGGCCAGCTCTCCACCTTTAGCTCCTCAAAGTGGAGTCTTGCATCGACCCCCTTGAAGTGTCTCTGTGACGCAAGCACACACACAGACACACACACACACACACACACACACACACATACACACACAGACTCTGAGAGAGAGAGAGAGAGAGAGAGAGAGAGAGAGAGAGAGAGAGAGAGAGAGAGAGAGAGAGAGAGAGAGAGAGAGAGAGAGAGAGAGAGAGAGAGCGAGAGAGAGAGAGAGAGAGAGAGAGAGAGAGCGAGAGAGAGAGAGAGAGAGAGAGAGAGAGAGAGAGAGAGAGAGAGAGAGAGAGAGAGAGAGAGAGAGAGAGAGAGAGAGAATGAGGGAGAGGGAGGGAGAGGGAGAGGGAAAGGGAGAGAGAAAGGAAGAGGGAGCCTGAGAGGGAGAGGAAGAGGAAGAGGGAGAAGGTGGGGGTGGGAGGGAGGGAGGGAGGGAGAGAGAAGCAGACGCACATAGACATACACACAGACGAGGTGGAAAACGCAGAAAAGATATAGACAAAAGCATACCTACAACGGCAGCAGGAAAAGACAAAGATAAAAAAGACAAGCCACTGAAAAACAGACAAACCCTCGAGTTGCTTTCATTTTTTCGATGTGCAGCTAGCCAAAGTTTCGTGTCTTTGGGTTCAATTGTTCGAGTGTGCTTGTCGGAAGAAATGTCCATTCTCATGTCGCCGATTGATTCGAGCTGAAGGCGGCTGAAGGACTGTTTAGATAAATTCTCCGTGTGACTCAGGCTTAAATCTATATTTGTTGAACAGCGGAATGCAACGCCGATTCAATTGTTGCTTGTCTCTTCACGCTGAGGACAAATGAGACCTACTCACCTTCTTCTGATTCTTTGAGGAATCATTCCACCTCGACTTCCAGTTGTCGTACCATGCTTGATCTCTCCCCCATATTTTCAACGCAACCAGTTCATTTCCTACTGGTGCTTTGTCTCCAATTTTTTGAAACGGCAGGAAGAAGAGATCTGATTCCCGCGGGCCTATCAGATCCGCCTGAGGTCATGTGGAATATTGGAGGTCGGGGGCGTGAATGATCTCAGAACGAAGATAGACAAATCAACAAGTCATACAAAGAGTCAGCGAAAGAAGAAGGTGGGGAATGGACAGGATGTGGACAGGGACACAGACACATGCAGGGACCTAGGGCCCCTTTGATCTTGCAGGCGCGGCCGCACTGCACTGTCATGTCAAAGCTTCCGATTCACCAAAATTTTGGAAGTCATATGGATTGTCAAAAAAGTATAGTTGAAAGGTGACCGCGTCACGTTGTGATCCAAGCGAAAACAAAAAAAGAAACCACTCTCTTAGCCATGTGAGACACACCCTACCCCCATATCTTGATGCAGCCACCAATGAAAACAAATGACAAGGAGGGGGGGGGTACCAGTGAGAAAAAGAAAACAGACTGACCATGTCGTTTGAATACGCTCGAGGTTTGTAATCGCTCAGGGAGCCTCCCAATTCATTGACCCGCATTGGCTGATCTCTATAGTACAAAAAAAAGAACACCTTGCAAATCCACTCGCATCGGGCTGTGTGTTCTTCTGATATGGTGGTATCCTCTTCTCGGGGCTTCACCTTTTTGTACGCATCAGGAGAGAATGGAAAAGACTAAACCTTGGGTGTTTTTCCGGCAGGTCTGTCTCTCACAGGTGGAGGGGCTTCGAGTATTACAGATAACTCTGCAACAGCTCCGAGAGGCCCTCTTGGGGAAGGAGAGAGGGAAGCGGGGGGAGCGTCGGCATCCGACTTGGACAGCGAAGACACGGATACTGGAGCCCTCCCTTGGTCACCTGGAGGCAAACTTGCAGAGACATTCGGAGTGCCCCCGTGCAGAAATTGTCCAGGAACATCTGACTGTGCCTTGTTACTTTCTTCACACTGTAATCGGTTGGAGAAGTGAACGACAAAGGTGCAAAGGAAATTTGAAAGGTCGGGAGACAATGGCGACACAAGAGCCTTTCCAAGCAGCCGCCTGATCTGGCAGTGTTCATCCTCTCCTGGAGTGATGCGGCTGTTGGGGTTAACAAGGCTCATACTGTGATGCTGTGGGGCTGGAGGGAATCCTGGAGGCGGCGTAGAGGGAATCCGTCCATCAACACCGCCGACTGGCTGACAGGGAGGGGCAGACTGGTATTTAGATGAGGGGATAGGGAAGTCAATTTGTGTGTCGTGAGTACTGGGAACGAAAAGTCTCTCAAAGAATGGACGTAGGGCCTCCATGTCTCCAAGGGATACGTCCTCATCTGCTGCTTTGGATGATGATCTCAACACCTGCGCCATACCTGCGCCCTTGCACCAAGGCAGAGAGGCATGCCGGCATGTGCCGGCTGGGGCCATGCTGGGGCCAAACCAAAAAAACTGCGCATGCCCCGCGGGGCTGTCATGATACAAAGGTCTACATGTGATTCAAAAAAAAAAACAACTTTTCCCCGTCAATAAGCTTGCCCCTAGAATCTACTGGAATCGATACTAACCGGAAAAAGCAGAACCTTCTGACAAACTAGGCTAGGTCCACCCCTCATATATAGGGACGCGGCTAGACGCGGTATGCATAACAAACCCTCAATCATCTAATTTTTCCTAATTTTTCGGTGTTAAATTATATCAATGTACGCTAAATTCAGTCTTTCAAAATCTCTTAGAAAAACGTTATACGGAAGTTACAAATGTATGGTTTGTAACTGTCTTACAACACTCGAGTTTTTTCCTTTTCCTTTTTTAAAGTGTGATGTCTACCGAGCATGCTGTCTAAACCTTCAGAATGACTGCCTGCGCTGACCCCAGGCGGCCCGTTATAACCTTCCCCAGGCGGTCCTTATGGACCACCTGCAGCACCCCAGGCAGTCAGAGGGTCTTTCTGCATTCTCTCTATAGTATGAAAAACGTTGAAAAAAATTTAAAAATGCCTTTATTCTAGGATTTAGTATCTGAACGCAACTTTAAAGATTCATTTACAATGCTTCAAATTAAATCAATAAATCAAAATTTTTATATAATTCTAGATATTATTTTATAGAAAAGAATTAAATCAAATTTTCTGAATAATTTTCTAGAGTAAATTTCCACTCTGCGATAAGTTTATAAACAATGCAAAGTTGCATGTGTCACTTTTTGTTTACTTAGATTGGCACCTCCCAGACAAGCTCGAAATCTTCTGCCTCATCATCATGATGGTAGTGAGAGACACAGGCATCGATTACCTGTCTGAATGTTCTGCGGTGGTTCTCTTCAGCTATAGCCTATTCTTCTGTTATGTTCTCCATGTAAAACACCTCTGATTTTGATTGTCAGTGTAATTTTGATTGTTCATGCGACTGCGGCCTGCATTGCAGTTAGCTGAGCAGGCAGCAAGCGGGAAGGCCGAGTACAGAATTATTAATCAGTGTAGTCAGCAAGCGGGAAGGCCAAGTGTGGAATTATCAATCAGTGCAGTCAGTAAGCGGGAAAACTAAGTACAAAATCAATCAGTGAGTTAATCAATGGATATACAATGATGTGCAATGATGTGCATCTTTAGTGACAAGAGTGAGAAGAGACAAAAGTTGAAAGCAACCGTCAACTTAATGTCTATCCACTGGTATCTATCGCTGATCGCGACCGCTGAACAAAAAGTTGCTGCTAGTCTGCATGACCCGGTTGGACCTTTGATGCACGGCATGCACGTAATTGCATGTATAGATTGGGAGGTCGTGTCGGCGTATTCCTCGCGCAAACCTGGTCGGGCACGTGCACCGTGGTTCGTGACGACAAGGTCAGTGCCTTCGGCACTGACCTTCACCCCAGGTAACTCTTAACAACTGCTTGGGGCTTCGCCCCAGGCAGCTCTGTATAAACTTAGGCAAAACCACCTGGGGTCGCCCCAGGTGGCCCTAACGGGCCGCCTGCGGCGTGCCTGGGGTACCCCAGATGCCTCAGCCAGGTTTAGACAGCATGCTACCGAGTGGTACGTTAATTTTTGTGAAGACAGAATTTAACTCTAGCCTTATAGAGGTTTAATTGACACAAAAAATGATCAATCTACACATTACTACAGTACCCCCCTGACACTAAGCTATAAACTTTTCAGAATCGATCAATGCAGGTCGTGTGCATGTTGTGGCGACGCCACGTTGACTGCGTTGCGTCATCTTCGGCGCAGGCCGCGCGGCTATGCGCGGCCGAAGGCCGCGCTCGTCGGCCGCCTTTGGTGGCCTTCCATCAAGACATACGATTTTCTTCGGCGGCCTCCGGGCCTCTGGCCGCTTTCGATCAAGACTAAGACCATCTTCGGTAGCCTTCGATCAAGCATGGCTTAGTGTTAGGGGAGTATACTACAGAAATCATTAATAATATCATTAAAAATTGGGCCAAGGTTCAATTAGGTCTAGAGTTAGACGATTTGTGCGTTAGATAGTGACCATGTTTGATTTGATTTGATTTGATTTGATTTGAGGTAGGGCTTAAGCTCAAATCAAATATCTAGTCAGGGAGGACCTAGTGTTTAAAGACCTATCAAATACGATCAAATATTTGATCAATATGACTTTCAACCTCAAATATGAAGGTCCCGAAAAAACTTTTGTAAGTACCGATCCGTCACGCATGCTGATTCAAATGAAAAAACCTAAATCTTGATGGTTTGCTCTAAAAAAAAAAAACGTTTTGAACTGCACTGAAATTGACGTTTCACCCCCTTTTACTTCATACAGAGGTAAACCGATCAGCTGAACGTTTTCCTAAACAGCTGTGTTGACTTTTCTGGTGCTGAATCATCTTTTACGGCCCCCTTTTTGAGCGTTTGCAAACATTTTACACCCCGTAAAGACATGTCACACAATCCAACAGAGTCGAACGGGAAGAAGGAGGCATTTGTTTTTAGAGCCGGGTACGCAAAAAGAATATGGTCCGTGCAAAAGGGGGCAAATGTGATTCAGTGTCAGGTAAAAATACAAGGAGCCGAGGGGGAAGGAGAAACTATTTGTGGCTGTGAGTATACAGCAGCAATAACCAGTTCTTTTTAAACCCACCTCATCAATTAGCATGGCTTGACGATCATGTCTGACAAACATATGCAGCTGCTCCAAGAAAGATAGGAGAAGCGGTCAGAGGGGGCAGGGGGGATGAAGCAGCCTCAGGCTGACGTATGAAGGTTTTTCCCCACCAAAGATGAAGCAGAAGCCGTGGTCGCACCATATGCAGAGACGCATGAGAAGAGAATCAAGTATGATATGCTGACCACTGACTTTCTGGCCAGTGCTGGCTGGCCTCGTCTCATAGAAAACGATGCATTGCGAAAGCTGGTCAAGGCACTAGACCCCCGCTATGATCTCCCATCTGTGGGGAAGGTGCAGAGACTTCTGCTCCCAACACTGAAGGACGAGATTATTCTGTCAATTAAAGACAGGTTAAGAAAAGCAGCGATCCGACGAGTGTCGATCACCCTCGACATGTGGTCGCATTCAGGAAAGTCAGGGTTCCTGGCGATCACAATCCATTGGCTGACAGAGAATTTTGAGATGGATTCAGCCTCCTTTTTAGATCCCGAGACGACAATCTACCACGGGGCTGAGCAGATCGGAGAGATGGTTCGAAAGGTCCTGAATCTGCTCAGGATTTTGCTTAAGGAAGTTCTTGCTGCTACGTCAGACAGGGGGGGGAACGTTGTTAATGCGGTTGAGCTTCTTGGACTGCCATGGGTCCCTTGCTTGGCACACACAATCCACAACGCTGCGGGAGAGGGAGAGGGAGGACGCCATAATTCCAGAAGCCTCTCCGTCGATGGTGGCGGCTATCAAGCTGATCCTTTAGGAAGGCGAAGAAGGCTGTTCTGCGCTTTCTGAAAGATTAACTCCCGTATGCTCTGAGGCACACTCAGAGCAATCCACAACACGGTTGTCCCACGGTTGTCACCCTGGCGTGGCACAGAGGGTAGCCAAACTTACCAACTCTAGATGCTTAGCTGCCCAGAAACAGGACGGTTCCAACACCAACAGCAATAGCAAACGTGTGCGCGGTTCTCCGTCTCACCCTGTTGTCATCTCTCCGCAACCGAATAGAAGCCCAGAAGCACCCACTCCTGGAAAGCCGAAAAGTCAGAGAAAAAGCTCTCAGCAGCTCCTACTACCGATCGATTCGATTCACATTGAAGAAAGTGATCATGAAAAAGAGGAAAAGGAAGTGCCATAAAGCTGAGTGATTGTCACCTCAATTTTGGTACGTGCTCTAATTTTATCGTATCAACAAAAAGTTATATACAATTTCAAATCTATCAATTTTATGTTCTTAATCTCTATTAGTACTAGAGTGAGTCTTAGTGACTAGTGTATATACACTGCCACACAGACATATTTTTTTTACGGAACTGATAAGTTATAATTTTATATATATTTTTTTAAATTTTTGAAACACACATCAGAAAATGTTCAATATAACTATTGTCATGAGAAAAATGATCAGAGTGACAGTAAGTCAGTGACTCAGTGAGGAACCCTAAGAAGTTAACCTCAAATCTTACCTCAAATATCAAATAATAACAAATATTTGAGGTTGAACCTCAAATCAAATCAAATCAAATCAAATCAAATCAAATATAATCAAATCAAACATGGTCACTAGCGTCAGATTCAGATCCCTAGCCCCAATTTAAAAGCTTAGAGCAATACAAGCTCTAAAGAGCTCCAACCAGTTGCAGTTCATTCTTTTATAACTAGTTTTAACTAGCTCTAGTAGGACTAGTTTTGTGAACCTTTGTAGAATATACTTTCATGCAATCATTAACATTTATTAATCTGGATCAAATAATTTAAAATTTATAAGAAGAAAACATTTTTTCCAAAAAAAAAAAAAAACTTAAGCAAAGCATTCTTATTACCATTCCAGTTGGCCTTAATTAACATTATTCAAAAGTTGATATACAAAATCAAAGCATAAAAAAAGCATATAAAAAAGATCAAACAATCAAATATTTCTACAGTTTGGAACTTTGGTTTGAATCAATGGATTCGTTTGCAAGAAAACAAATGGAGCGCCGCTGAGAAGTAGAGAACATATGAAAATTTGACACGCCTAATCCTGAGTTTTGGCAGATACTGTATAATCATTCCGCTCCAACTGCCAGTGTGGCTCGATTCACCCTACCAGCTGCAGGGACACGCCCGGACAGGCAGAGACCTTCTTGATACGCTTCCTGCACATGAACTCGACAACTTCTACTATTTGAAATTGCATGTAGTACTACTCCTTGACTATGGATACCTCCTGCATGACAGTGATTTCATTTCGACACTCCAAGCCGGGTACTTCATCTTCTTATACTTTCTTCTGCTCGTCCAGTCATTACCGTATTGAATCCGCTTCTTCCACACTTGCACTCTGCGTATAGTTCCCTGTGGAATTTACATGGAGCTTATCTGCCAGAGGGTTTTCCGGTGTGTTCTCGAGTTTCTCATAATAGTCTTCTTTGTTGAAAACCCTGTTCAAAGCATCAGTACCTGCTTCAAACTTTTGATCTGGATTGTTTTCTTCCGCTTCCTCCGCTGCCGCTTCCTTATAGGCCGCCCTGCATTTTTTTATGAGAGCAACCATGCAAACAAAAGTTTCGTCATTCATTCATTCATTCATTCATTCATTCATCCATCCATCCATCCATGCATCCATGCATCCATCCATCCATCCATCCATCAATTCATCCATCCATCCATCCATCCATCCATCCATCCATTGATTCATTCATTCATTCATTCATTTATTCATTTATTCATTCACTCATTCATTCATTCATTCACTTCCCGCTGCCACCTTCTTACGGACCAACGGCCCTTGATATTTTCCATCGGGAAGCAAAGTGGTAGGCACACTGGTGAATCCATTGAGCGAGGTCTACGACATGTGAAAGCATGTGCATGTGAGCCAGCCAATGGCGTGAGCTACAATTTTGACAAACAACAGTGGGAGTGCAGGAAGACCGAACGAACAAAAGAAAAGCGCGCTAAAAGGGCGAAAACGGAACAGAGGGAAAGCTGTACATACGATGTGAAAGCCACACAATGATTAGGGTAATAGAATGCGTAGAACATGAAAAGGGAATAATACAAAAGGGAAGGCACTTTTGAACACCAAGGGACAAAGTAGAAAGTTAATCGACATAGGCAAGACCAGGTCTCAAAGAACTGAGAAAAGAGTTTTGTGTCGCTCCTCCTTTGCCATCATCGACTTACGTTAGGGGAGCTAGCTTGTAATCCAGATCGAAGACTGTGTTATTGAATGCAAGGTCGAAAAAGTTGTAGTTGTTCACGGGATCGTATCTCGACCTTGTGAAGCTGAGCTTGGATGTAGTCAGAGTGAAGTCCTGGAGACCGTCAAAGATCAAAGCGTTCTGGGAAGCTGTCGTGAAGTCTACTAGACTCGTCAGCTTGATATCAAGATTTTGACTGTCTCTTTCGACTATCTTCCCGGAGGTCTCTTGCAGCTCTGTTGCATTCCCTTTTGGAAACACCAGATTGAAGAGACTCAACGGCTTCTTCGTGTCCTCCTCCTTCTCCCTCTCTTCACTTGAAGATCCTCTAAGACTACTCGCCAGCGGAGATATGCTTTGTTCATCTTCTTGCGCCCAGACAGGAAGCCAGGCAAAGAAAAGAACGAACATGGTCAGAAAGATGGCAAACTCAGGTACGTGAGCCGGCATCTTTGCTCCGAAAGCCGGGTCTTTCTCTCACAGATATTCGAGAAACTCTTTTTTTCTTTATATCTGTCTTTTCGGAAACCTTGCTACACTGCGTCGGTTCCTATGAGGTATGTTCTGTCCAACTTTTCAAAGTGTCTGACCTTTGTGGAAATCAGTGCAGACAACTCTGCGAACAACAGTCAACAAAATCGGTTTGAAAATGTGGGCATGCATGGTCTGGCCCCGGAAAGTCAATCTGCATGCATGTGCCCCGGGCCTACAGCTATATCGCTATACTTCTTATCGCCTCTCCGGGCGTGTATTCGCTATACAGTTACAGAGCCGCTCGCTCCGCTCGCAACTCCAAAGGCCCCGGAGGGCATGAATGAGTTACAGCTCCGCCCTCCGCGGGGCCATGCATGCATGCATCGCCAGGGGCCGCTGCGTCAAGTTCTGAGGGCATGCCGGGGCCTGTGAGCCCGCGCGGGCGTCAGGAAAGGATCGAGTCACGGGGGATTAAGTGCCCCCCGGGCGGAAAGCTACATGTTTCAAGCCTCGCTCCGCCATCGCTCCGCCCTCCGGGGCCATGCAATGGCATGCATGCGTATTCTTCAGAATTTCGCTTTCCGGGGCCGCAAACGCAGACTCAGGATGACTCAGGCTATCTCAGACTGACGATTTGCTGACGAAGAATGACAAAAAAAGAGCTGAGATGGAAGAGAACACCCTCCTTACAGCCCTCAAAGTCAACTACACAAAAAGCACTGTCGAGCTGACAGCTGCCTGTGAGAAAGTTCCATTGATGGGTTGATTGATACAATCTATCAGCTTGAAAACGCGTTGGAACACATGAGTTACAGCACGGGTCTGTATGAATATCGTGTTGTTCTGATGATTTCTAATGCATGTGAGGCCTAAAGTACTGTTGAGTACTGTTCCAACGTTCGAAGCGGTAACTTCCCCTCCATCTTGAATGTGAAGTACCATCTGACTACAGAAAAAGATTCTGTTGTTCATAAAACTGTTCGGAAGAGCCTGACTAACCATCTAAGTGCAGGACAGCAACTCTGTATGAAAGGATACGAAAAGGCAACGAAGTGTAACAACAGACCGCCAGAAGGTGGCCAAGGGGGTGAAGAAGGGCGCAACAATAATGAGCAGGTTGGGGGACATGACTGATAATCCGCCTTTCACAGTATCAGACCCTAGTTTTATCCCCAAGAAGGATGGTTTGGCTTCCATTGATGTACAGGATAACCCCTTGAAGGGAGCCACTCTTTCGGAAGATGAGAGGGCAGAGCGATTTTTGAAGTATCCTGTGTGTTTTCTTTTGCTTCTTTTTGTTGCTGGTTTTCTCTTGGGATTACCTTGGATTATCGGTCACTGTTTTTTTTTATGATCCAAAATGAGAACAGACAAACAAAAGGAAAGGTGCAATTTGGTAGACGAAGGAAGAGCAATCAGAGGGGTCTAGGAGAAGTGGACTGGAGAGACAAGGAGGGAGAATGCAGGAATGCACTCTATTTGTGCTCATTGCGTCCATTTGGGTGGTTCCAACGTTCAAATGATCGTCTCCTAATTCTCCAGATCCACTTTGAGCCTTTCCTCTCGAAGACTTATTGTTCTACCTCTACACTCTCTCAGTCTGGTCTGCAGGTGTATTTTGGGGTTTCTGTCTGATGGATAGGAAGAGACGGACTCAAGGAATACGAGTCGTCAGTCTGTCTAAACTTTTTTTGATGGCCTGCTTTTGTTTGTAGAGCTTTTTCTCGGGCTCTGCTATATTTTTATCAAGAATGCGTGTTGTCCTCTTATTGTGAAGTTAAACTAATACTCGGACCTTCATTCGCCTTCATTTTCTTTCGCACCACTCCGCTTTATGATAATGTTATCTACTCTTGACTTGTTTGGACTTTTCAGAAGAAAAAACATCTTTCGTTTGACCCTCACTTTTGATCCTTTTCCTCTGTGGAGGCTGTATTTATCACACGTCTTATCTGACCTTTTTTTCCTTTTTGCATGCAGGGTGTATTAGCCAATTTACTGGCTCTCGTACTCATGTTCCTGACACTTGCCTTTGTCGTACCTGCTACCTTGATAGACATAAAAACGCATGCAAAGACCATCCACAGATATTCAACCATCTCCCCTGATGGCCCAAATCAGATAGACCTAACAGATCCCCCCCATCTAAGCAGAAGCCGTACAGGAGGAGCACAGAGAAGCCCCCCCTCATTCTTTGCATTGTCATCACCTACCGAAACTTTTTGACCTGAATATAAAGCAGATGAACAGGCTAATCACTCACAAGGCCTAAACACACCTACAATAAACCTTCCTGCACATTGTTAAGGCCATCCAGGTGGCACCGGATCTGCTGGTGTTATCACACCCCCAGACACACAGGAACCCCCGAAAGACAGTTCAAGGACCCAACCACTCTGCGGATAAGTGCACGTCCGACCTCTCCCAGTAACCCAAGGTTGAACCCCAACCTCTTTTTCTTTATCGAGAGAGGACAAGATCTACCACTCCTGCCTCCTCCTAGTTACAGCGACGTCGGAAGCACTCCAGTTGGAACACCTCCACTCTTTCCAACCCCCTCTTCACCCAATCAACGAAATCTCTACCCTCTTCAGGGTCAGACCACCCTCCTTCTTCCTCGTTCAGGCCTCTACCCCAGTGCTCCACCTCCTGCAGTCTTCCAATCTCAGCCAAGCCCCACACAGTGCAAAGTAAACCCGCCCTCCAACCCAAAGCCTTCCGACCCCTCTTCGGGCGATTCTTCTCCTCCACTAAACGTCAGTAGGCCCCGAACCTCCGCATCTCTATTTGAACACAACATTGTCAACTGCCCAGGACCTTCATAAGAGGGGTCTCCCCATTTACAAGGTTTAAAAGATAAAAATTCATACAGCCGAGGAAAGGGCATACGTCGTCTTTCGTAAGGAGGTAACTCCTCTTCTCCTAAGTAATCGCACTTAGTTCAGTTAGATCTCTACTACGGAAAGTCTATCAGTTCAAGGTTCACTTCCAAACTGCTTCTAGAAGCTTTGCAAGCAACTGTTGTTTACTCAATCCAGGCTATATGCAGCTGACTGAATTAATTCCACTTTATTTCTATTTTATTTAATTCTCTTCTAATACAGACTGGCATGGCGGCGCCTCCATGAGCCTGCATGCATGTGTTGCTCTCTGAGCTGCGGGCGTCCCGTACGGCGGCGGTGCGCATTAGTTCGGCTCACTCCAGGGTTGGCCGGTCCCGTGGCTCACCTCACTATGTTACATGCCCCTCCCCCTTGGAGCATGTGTCCCACGCGCTCTGTCCTTCTTCTTAGCTTTTCTGCGGTTAACTGCCAACCAAAATTGACCATACAATTCCTGTCTATTCACTTTGATCGTCGCTTGAATTCTTCGATTTTCTCCTTTGCATTTCAGAGGTGGGAGACTGGCTCCCAAGACGCTTCACTCTCAGGGAACCCCACCCATTGCACACGGTATTGGGTTCCTCTGCCTCTTCCCCGAACACCGAGGACCTTTTCGACTTCATACTCTTCGTTGCCCAGGAGGGCAATCGGACAGCCGGACGGCCCCATCCTTCGTGGCAGTACAGCTTGCACAGCGACGTGTGCACATGGGGGTCTTTGCGGCTTCCCGCTGGCAGGGCAACTTCGAAATTGTCTCGGGACTGATCGAACTGGGTCACTTCGAAGGGACCGAACCACAGGCTGTCGAGCTTGCGGCTGTACAGGGGGACATCGGGCTTTGCAGCAGTTGCCCACCAGGAGCGATGGACAAGCACATAGTCCCCCACCTTGTCGTTGGTTGGGCGGCGTCGCCTGTTGGCATTTCGGATTTGACTGGACTGGGCTGCTTTGAAAGAGGCGCGGGCGGACTCAATGGCTTCTCTGTGTTCCTTCAAAAAGTCAGAGGCCTCGGGGGAAGGCTGGACAGAAGGAGAAAGAGAAAGAGCAGGGAGCGTGAGGGGTTCTCTTCCGTGTTTGAGCTGAAAGGAGAGCGACCTGTCCCGACATGGACAGATGTGTTGTATACAAACTCAAGGGACGGGATGAATTCCGCCCATCGGTGATGCTGGGTCTTAACGAAGCAATGGAGGGCCTCCTCGATTGTTTGATTCATGCGTTTTGCTGACCCTAGTATGTCGTGGTGTGCCGTCATAGAGAATGACAGGTGCATGCCCGAGAGGGTGTGTAGGGTCTGCCAGAATCGAGACAGAAAACGGGGGTCTCTGTCACTGAGGATCGTACGCTGCCACCCCTTTTTTACTGTGACGTTTTCATAATATAGCCGGCCTGCCTGCTTTGCTGTTGCTGTTGTGTGGGTCCGGATCAGGCATACCCCTTTTGACAGAGAGTCAGTGACAACCATAAGACAGTCAAACTGTTTATCCCCGGAGGCGGGCAGTCCAACGAGGAAATTAATTTGAGTGACTTCCCATGGGTGGTTGGGAACAGGGAGCGGTCGGAGGAGACCAGGAGGCGCTCGGCTGGGAGCTTTGCTTCTCTGGCAGGGATCGCAGGCACAAACGAATCTGTGTACATCTCTCCACATCTGAGGCCAGAAATATCGCTCTGCCATTCGACTGTAGGTTTTCCCAACCCCGAAGTGTGCACTCTCTGGAGATGAATGGCTCTCCCGAATAAGAGCCGTGCGCTGTGAGCGAGGGACACAAAGGTGGTCCCCCCGGAACAACAGACCATCTCTCAGAGAGAGACCTTTCAAACGGGGCACCAGATGAGGGGAGGGAAGTTTGTTTGGGGAATTCTTCAGGTGAGCATGCACCGGAGCAAACCAGGGATCGTTTGCATACTCCTTTCTGCAGCGCCTCTGCAGCTCAACATCTCCCTCAACCTTCAAGGTTGTCCGGCACTGACGCTGCTCAGTGCCCCCATGCTCCCCCCCCAAAGAACGGGTCTCGCAAACAACTGCCCCCTCATCCTCATACTCAGGTTCAAGCCCTGGGACCTCATCGTTGTCAGGACCGTCGGCCTGACTGACCGTCGGCGGGGTGGGTTGCCTCACTCTGATAGATGGCAAAGGGGCAGAAGGGGAGGACTGGACCAAAAGGGGCGGATTGCGAGAAAGTGCGTCGGCAACGATGTTCGCCCTCCCCGGAATATATTTGATTGGAACCGCCACTTCCTCCAGAAACTCAATCCACCGTTTCACACGCAGACTGCAGTGCTCGAACAACTTCCCCAAATTCTCCAAACTCTTGTGATCTGTCCAAAACTCTGACCCGGGCGTCAAGAAATGACGCCAAACTTTCGCAAAATGGACAATCGCGAACAGTTCTAACTCCCTCACTGGGTAGCGTGCCTCGGTGGGGGTCAGGCGGTGGGAGCCGAAGGCAAGCGGACGGTATGCCCCTGTCTTCTGACAGTGCTGAATGGCAACTGCCCCGATGGCTTGATGCGACTGTGAGGCGTTGTATGCAATGTAGACAGGCTGACTGGGGTCAGGCAGTGCAAGGGTGGCAAGCTCAAGGACGGCTTTCTTTAGAGCAATGAATGCCTAATCATGCACAGGCTCCCACATAAAGGGGATTGAGGTGCGGAGAAGAGAGAGAAGGGGAGAAGCAACCTGGCTGTACCCCCTAACAAACTTCCGAAACCAATTCCCTAACCCCAAAAACTGACGCAGTGAAGTGCGGTCGGTCGGCTTGGGGAAGTCCTGGAGTCCCTGCACCTTCTCAGGCGCAGGCCTGAATCCACCCTCACTGATGACCAGCCCCAGGAACTTGGCTTCCGTCCGGAACCAATCACACTTCGACAGTTTGACATAGAAAGACTCGTCGGCGAGGAGCTGGAGGACGGCCTCCACGTCTCTCTCGTGTTCCTCAGGAGTGCGGCTGAAAATCAAGAGATCATCAATAAAAACAATTACACACCTGTCTAATAAAGGGCGCAATGTCTTATTAATCATACGCATACTGATACCAGGCGCATTGCAGTAACCAAACGGCATGACCAGCCATTCAAACGTGCCGTATCTTGTTACGAAAATAGTCTTCTCCTCGTCGCCCTCGGCCACCCGGATCTGATGGAAGTACTGTCTCAAGTCGAGAGACGAGAAGTACTTGGCCCTGTACAGGCAGGAAATCAAGTCATCCGGATGCGGCAGGGGATATCTGTCCCTCACACAGATCTTGTTCAGCTGTGTGTAATCAATACACATACGCTGAGTGCCATCAGCCTTCGTGATAAAAAGGACAGGGGCAGCAAACGGGGAGTTGGAAGGGCGGATCTGACCCTTGACTAAGTACGACTCCAACTGTTTTCGGAGCTCATCGAGCTGCCCGTAGGTGAGCCTATATGGAGCTCAAGCAGGGGGGCGGTGACCTGGCTCGAGTTTGATATGACACTCGACCTCCCTCTTGGGCAGGAGGGTGGGAATCTCATTCGGGAAGATGCTGAAATGCTTTTCCAGAACCTTTCTCATCCCTGGCCTCATTCCCTCCTCCTGCACTTCCCTGCGGAAATCTGTGTAATCATCCGAATTGACCGGGTGATCGGGCGGGAAAGACAAGAGAAGTGGGGGCTTCTGTCTTGTGGCTCCTTGGATTTGGTTGACCTCCAGGGGGGACGAAACGGAGGGAAGAGGGCGGACCTCAAGACGGTAGTACCGGAAGGTGGTAGATTCCTTCTTGGAAAGCCTACGGATCTCTCTACGGGTCAGGGGCTCAGGCTCGGCCCCCGGAATATGGTAGATTTCCGAGTCATACAGTGTGAACTGCGACCCGGTGGGAGAACGATCTGCAGCGATGAAGAGAGACTTCGCTTCGAAATCGAGAAGGGGTTTGAAGGTCTCACAGAAGGGCATCCCCAGGACCACATCATAATCCTCATCTAAATCGAGTACAGTTATGGTCAGGGGAGCTGTGAAGTCCTGAATTTTCAGATCGATATCAGGCGCCTCCCATTGGACAGTAGTCGAGGGAGCCTGCACACCATCGAGACGGATGCCCCCTTTGCACGTGGAGGGCTCCAAAGCGGACAAACGGAACTCCCCGGCCTCAACAACTCTCTTGCTCACGTAAATAAAGTCTGCCCCTGGATCCCAAAGGGCACGGATCGGGATGCCATTCGCTGTGCCGTGGAAGGTGATCAATTTCCCCCTCCTGCCTGTCCTGCCCCCAGTCGTGGAGTATATCCCTCTCGGGGATGTATTCTGCTGCTGGCGCTGTGACCACTGGGGAGGGTTCCCCTGGAACTGCGGTGGTGAGCACAGTCCAGGAGGAGGCGTAAGCCCCTGCAGGATGACTGGATTCCCCCACTGCCCTTACACCGAACCACCATAGTGCTGCTGTATCCCACTCTGTAGGTTGTGCATGCGTCCCTGACCTCCATAGAAATTTCTCTGACCCCCATGACCCCTAGGACCCTGTTGTTGCTGTTGCTGCTTACGGTTCCTGCATTGGCGTGCAGAGTGTCCCACCGTGTGACAATTGAAGCACCTATTCTCCTGAATGTGCCTCTTGATCTCATCTTGGGAAAGGGAATAAATTCGGGAGATTCGGTTGAGATCTATCGGAACGGGCCCATCGTTCGATTGGGACTGAGGTCGCAAAGGCGGGTGCGAATCACTTCGCCCGTCTCTGCCCTGGCCCCCGTAGTCTTTCTTTCTCCCCCCACTCAACAGCTGCTCGGCCTCCTCTGCATTCTTCATCGCAGCATCGAGACTGTCAGGCTTCCTCCTCCTCACTTCCTTCCTCACCTCATCCGGAAGGCCCCGAATGTAGTCGTACATCAAATCGATCTCACTCACATCAACGATTCCTTCTGCAATATCGTTAAATCGGACTGAGTACTTGTAAACCCCCTCATTGCCCTGACAACGGACGTTCCGGACTTCCCCTCTCAAGTCTGTCTGTTTGTTTGGATCGGGGAAACGCTCGGACAGACGGGTGAAGAGATCTTCTACGTTGACAAAAGGAGAGGCGGACCTCTGCGTCTTGTCATACCATTGCTTGAGGAATTGGGAGAAGTACTGATGCACAGACCCCAACTGCTTCGACACCTGAATATCGGAGAGCTGTATGTATTCCCTCATATCCGCGACCCAACCTTCGAGCAACTTCCGGTCCCCATGAAACACCAGCGGCTCTTTCGCCTTGAAGTTCGACCGCTGGGGAGGTGGAGAAGTCGGCTGTTGATTCATCCGCTGCTGCTGCTGCTGCTGTTCTGGTGTCTGCTGCTGCTATTGATGGATTGGGCCCCCGTCGGTGGCTGTTTGTTGCTGCTGTGCTCCCAGAGCGTCCATCTATTGTTGCTGAAGTTGTTGCATCTGCTGCACCTGGATCATCTGCTGCTGCATGAATTGCTGCCCCTCTAGCAATTGCTGCAGAACCTGCTCCATCGAGAGAGAGTCTTGGGAGAAGAAAAGAATTTACTTGCCAAGAAAGAAGATGACTGTTACAGGATCAGACCGAGCAACAGAGGTCCTGGAGAGATCAACCAGGCTCTGTGCTACCACATAAGGAGGTAACTCCTCTTCTCCTAAGTGATTGCACTTAGTTCAGTTAGATCTCTACTACGGAAAGTCTGTCAGTTCAAGGTTCACTTCCAAACTGCTTCTAGAAGCTTTGCAAGCAACTGTTGTTTACTCAATCCAGGCTATATGCAGCTGACTGAAGTAATTCCACTTTATTCCTATTTTATTTAATTCTCTTCTAATACAGACTGGCATGGCGGCGCCTCCATGAGCTTGCGTGCATGTGTTGGTCTCTGAGCTGCGGGCGTCCCGTGCGGTGGCGGTGCGCGTTAGTTCGGCTCACCCCGGGGTTGGCCGGTCCCGTGGCTCACCTCACTATGTTATGCCTTTCATTCATTGTCGTCCTCTATCTTGTTTTGAGAGTTGGTGCCTTCGATTTTGGCCGAGGACACAGAGAGCCCCAAGTGTTGTACAAAAACCTGCAGGGGCACACGAGAACACTGGACTTCCAGGTTGTATCTCTCGAGGCGGTCAGTCGAGTTCTGAAAAAGACGCTCGACCATCTAATTAGTGAACTCGGTCGCCAACACAACGACTCGGATCATATTGTCGAATATCATCTTGAGGACTTTGATTGCTCTCAGTAGAGTTTTCACTGCAGTATCATGACTGTCTTGTCCTGCTGTCAGTCTAAAGTCCAGATTAGTCACACCGACATGATCCTGAGTGAGCACCCAACCCCTTCTTCTTTTGCGACTTTTGCTCTCACTATTTGGATTTATGAGTCGAGTGCCCTTTGCCAGATACTACTGTGATTTTGAATTCATGTTGTTAACCTTCACTTCCTTTACCCAATTCTGATTTCCTGATGCATGCAGGTCACCGTGGAGATGGTCAGAGACGCCATCGAAAGGAAAGAAGGAATCCCGACTGAAATACAGCGCCTCATCTTCGTAGGGAAGCAGCTCAAGGACGGGAAGAGACTCTCTCAGTATATGTTCAAAAGGGATTGTACAGTATTCCTGGTACTAAGGCTTCTTGGAGGTGTCAAGTGAGTCGACCGCGTATCTCTTTCACCTTATTTGCCTTTCGATCACCTCCCGTCGATTGTCGAGCAGACTTCTTCGCACCGCTCTGCATGTGCATAATTCCCTCATGTTGATCCTTGATTCAGCCTAGTCATCTCAGAAAAGATACAACCAAAGCCTACAACAGTCCCATTTCTTGTACGAATCTCATCAGCAAAGTGTCATATGATAAACACGTACAAAACCTCTTGAAGCGTCTTAAAGGCACTCACGCCCACATATTTTCGCGGAGCACTACAGCTACTCTGATCGACTCTGTATGTATGTGTTTGCAAGCATTGACGCTGTTCTATTACAAACTTCTTGTTTTTCATTGATTTCTGCGTTGCTGCTCAGAGGAGGCGAGACCGAGGGGTTATTCGTTGACTATGAGGACAGCGATTTGGATTCGAACGAAAGATACGGAGACGAAGACGAAGATAGGGACTCTAAGAAAGACTCTCTTTCAGAGCTGGTCAGTGTTTTTGGGCAGTGCCACGCATGATCGGTCATGCACTTATATGGTTGACTGCTCCTGTTCACGTCAGGATTCCTCGACTGCAACTCATAAGATATGATGATTTTGTCATTATCGCTTTGGTTTCTTCTTTCTCTTTTCACCTCACGTGTCCTTCGCAGTCCTTCTTTCCATCCTTTCTCATGTTTGCCCCTTTTTAGAAAAATAATGCATGTGTTTGTCTTTGTTGCAGCTGGAAAAAGATAAACAAGCTGGGGGGAAAAGCTTTGCAAGTCATGTAAAAGGGAGAAATTCCAACAGAAATTATGGAGACGGCAACAGCACACAAAGAGGGCACGTTTTGGTTGCAATGGCAAAGGCTCTGTTAATAGAGCTTGATGCTTTAGAACAACTCTTTCTCCCAGCTTTGGACAAGTTCCAAAAAACCAGGGAGGTGTTGAAGAGAATTCAGGCTTGAAACCAGGCCAGCAGCACAGGGCCGACTGCAGACTCAGTTCTGCTTCCTCAGGAGGCCGCTGCTCTTGCCCGCATCCGCAAGATTGTACAGACAAAGCTTGTTGCTGTTTCAAAGGGCGTGCAAGCATCATTCAATGATTTCTAAGGGGAAGCCTCTACCCCTGCCGTCTCCCCCCCCCCCCATCCAGCATCAACCGCCGCCTGTCAGTCAACAAAGTATGCTGAACGAATTAAAAGTCATTGAAACACGTTGCATTCAAGCGCTAGGCCTTGCGTCCCTCAAAGCAAAACTAAATGACGTGAGCCCGTCGGCTTCCTCAAGTTCATCTAGCAGCACTGCATCAGATTCTGCATCTGTACCTGATGAAGAAGGTCTTCTCCCCCACAAAGAACATATCCTCAACCGTCTTTGAGAGCTTTTCGAAACACAACAGGCAGAGCTGCATGACCTCAAAAAGAGCTTATACGCCGAACTTGATCAGATTATCAGCTACAATTTCTATCTTGATCTCTCCCCCCTTTTTGATGGCGCCATGGGGGGCGTCATTCAGTCTTTCGAAGTCGTAAGCCCCAAGAGACTCCACACAACTATTGATACGTTTATTAAGACTGGGGAGGCAGAGGAGAAAGATGATCTCCGCTGTGCCTTTCTTCTTTTTCCTCCCAACTCACTCACAAAAACAATCAATGAGAGAGTCACTAATGGCACCGCTTACCAGACACCGCTATTCAGGGCCGTGATCGGAGGGAATCTGCAGGCACTGCCAGTGAGGATGTTGTTAGACGTTGGTGTGAAAGTGGATGAGAGGTGTGTGGAGGCTGGGGTTATTATGAGTATACCGCTTTTTGCGGCTTGTTGGATGAGGCAGTCCCACATCACTGAGTTTCTCCTTTCTAAGGGGGCCAACGTAAATGCAATGAGCTCCGATAGGCTTGTCCCTCTTCATATAGCAGCAAAAAGGGGGATGGCGGATGTTGTCGATCGTCTTTTGTCCGCAGCAAGGGGGGCAGAAGTAGGGGATGCAGCAGAAAATGGCTGCACAGCGCTGCACTTTACAGCAGAAGGGGGCCATGAAGAGACGACCAGTCTGCTTGTTGCGCTAGGTGCAAATGTAAATAAAAAAGCAAATGATGGAGATTCTGTCTTGCACTTGGCAGCGGGGTGTAGGGACACGTGCACGGCAGAGATCCTTCTTGAGAACGGGACGAAGGTGAATGAGGTGGAAGCCGATAGACAGACTTCCCTCTTTTACACTGTGTTGCCTGTTGGAAACAGACTGACTGATCATATGAGTATGACATTGCTCCTCATTTCTAGAGGAGCAATCCTGAATGTTGGAGATGAGAAAGAGAGGCGTATTATTTATCATGCTGTATTCTGGGGGTGTGAGGGAGTTGCAGAGGTTATCCTCAACCGAGGTGTAGACCTCCATATGAAAGACGTTGACAGATGCACAGCCCTGCACTGGATTGCCACCTATCAGACTTCACAGATGTAAGAGATTAGGTTTGACCTTCAAAAGAAGGTGAATATTGCTTGAATGTTCATCACCCGCAGAATCGATATGTCTGCAGTGACTCATCGCTTCCGAATCACAGCCAAAGAAATGCTACCGAAATGGTAATAAGACTCCCAGAGGGGTCTCCAATCCGTGCATACTTCATGTCATGAACCCTTAATAACACTTAATAACCAGCAAGAGCAACTTAAACAGTGGCAGAACAGACTTTTCCGTTTTTAATACTCCATACGCGTATATGTTACGGTATTTGAACGTTATCGGTGTTCTAAATATGACTCGAACCGCGCCGCTAGGGACTAAGCTAGGGACTGCATTCCAACAATAACATAGCAATGATAGCATCGCATTATATGATATTAATATTTCATATACTGGGCTCTGCCGTCAAAAAAAATAAAAGATTTTAACTAAAAATGTTCTTTAAATCCGAATTTAGTGATTTTTTCATACTATAACTTAAACAACATGATTGTATAATAATTACTTACTGATTACCGTAAAACGATAGCTAGTATTAAAGCGCCCCAGCAACTAGTAGTAAGCACCTATAATTATAATTAGACATAACTCTATCACTATAGAAAATAGGCTTGCTTAGTTTAAAAAACCTGAATAATAGAATAGTAATAACACATACACACAATAACGAACAACACATTATGTTCTATTGATTTAATTTCAATTTGATATTTTTTTTTCAATTATCCATTAACTAGACGGATATTATTCCGAGGTATACAGGCGAGCCACTGGCATACATGTGCATACGATTGGCTCTCATCAAAGCAAACAGTTGAAATACACTCGCGATCCGAGGTGCAACTACCAAACTGGTTGCCGATTGGACCCTGCTGTAAGCAATTTGGTAAGACCAACCTTTGATTGATTGTTGAGGCAGGGAGCCGCGCACGTATCCTCCTTCAGGTCAGCAGATCGAGGGCCCAGCGATTGGAGAAGAGCACATTCAAGAGACCTTTCATGCACATGGTATTGGCAATGTTTGCAATAGAATCTGATCTCTCCCGTCCCACGATGGATCGTCTACCACTGAAGCCCCGGGAGGCAGCTTCGCGAACTTCGTCCATAGGGGCGGCCAGCAAAAGAGGAGGTAACTTCAAGCGCTTTCTTATGCAGACATCCTCCTGCGACAGCTGTAACCATCCTTTCGCCGTCCTTTTCCTCTGTCCCAACGGTTGCCTTTCTTGTCTCTTCTCCTCTTCTCCTTCTCCCCCCCCCCCCCCCNCCCCCAGACGTCTCCATGCTACGACCACGGTCCTGTTGCCTCTCTACGAGAATTGCCGTCGCGGGAAGAAAACCACCAATGCCATTCGACCAGTTGCAAACACACACAGGGGGTGACAAGAGTTCATCACTGCTCATGAAGGCAAGCAAAGAAACATAGTAGAAGTCAAAAGAGGCCTATCACAAGGGTATCACTCAAGTGAGAAAAGTAGCATTTGAGAAGAGGTAGAAGAGACAAAATTTGAGCAAAAATAAATCTATCTATCTATCTACATTTCAAGATGAATGCAAAGGTCTTCAATATCCTGCTTCCAGATCCAGCTGGTTGTTTTTGTGTTCACATCAATTGAGGCCCGGGTTTCCCATCGATCATGCACAGCCTCACAGATTCGCTCAAAGTGTCGTAAGCCCGTCTGCCGGGGGAGGAGACAACCATTTTTGCTTTCTTCTTTCTGACTTTCGGATAGTAAACATTCATTTTGTGACAGCAGAAAGCAACAGGGTACGTAGTCATGCACGCTTTTCGACAAAACTTATTAATGACACATAAAGATTGACACTCCCTTCATGCAGATGCAAATATCAATATACACCACACATACTCTCATGCATGTTTGAAGGTACCCCATGGCCTCACGCTGGAACATGGACAGAGGAAGATATTATTACGAGGTGCACAGGCGAGCCACTGGCATGTGCATGCCATTGGCTCTCATCAAAGCAACCAGTTGAAACACAGTGGGATCCCAGGTGCAACTTCCGAACTGGTTGCCGATTGAACCCTGCTGTAAGCAATTTGGTAAGACCAACCTTTGATTGATTGTTGAGGCAGGGAGTGGCGAACGTATCCTCCTTCAGGTCGGCAGATCGAGGGCCCGGCGATTGGACCAGGACCAGAGCACATTCAAGAGACCTTTCATGTACATGGCATTGGCAATGCGTCCAATAGAATCTGATCTCTCCGCGTCCAACGATGGATCGTCTACCACTGAAGCCAGTGAGTGCCGGCGACTGACCCATGTCAGTGATCGCGCGGCCACTCTGTTGTGCAACTGTTGTTTCGCAGTCTTGAGGGATTTCTCCTCTTGGGAAGAAATTCAGAACGGTGAGAAGGTAACTGACAGGCTTGTTTCATGTCTTCCAACCAGTGATCTCCCACTGTGCTCAGCAGTGGTCATACATCTCTTTTGAGGCGCGCATTTAAACTCTCATGCAATCCGTCGTTTTCAAGCAACAGACAGTTGATGCTGGTTTGCAACGTTTTGACGATCAGCAAGCACAAGTCCCCCAGATTGTGCAGCAAAGAGGTTCATTTCTTGTCGCTCCCATTCTGTCATGTTGCAGACCTTCGCCGATGAACTGGAACTTCAGAAGGGGGAACACACCACGACAGACGACCGAACAGGACAACGAAGGGCTTTGATTTGTAGATATATACATGTGCAGGAGATCTGAAGTCTTCTGTCGACGTAAACTCCTTCTTCATGTGCTCAGCTAAGTCTGAAAGGAAGATGACTGGATTTGTTGGTCTTGGAAGAGGGCCGCCACGTATATATATATATATATATATAGTGGCTATTAAGTGCTGGAGCCTGGTGCATGCATGGGGCTTTATATATACATATATATATATATACGTCGTTCATATGAATTCGAAAATCGCACGCGCGCGGGATGCGCGCGCATGCATGCAGAAGCACTTTTTTTTCTTTTTTTGGCACCCATGCATTTTTATCGACCAAAATAAAAACTATATATATATGAATATATCCATGCACGAAGGAAGATGCATATATATGCGTTCTTAATTTAACTCGCGATCTGACAGTGTACAGTCCCCTCTTCCATCCACGACGAGACTTCCCGCCATGAAAGCAGACATTAACCTGCCTTCTGAAGGCTGAAGCGCTTCCGCTTAGACGGGCTGAGCGTGAAGCGACTCATTGAAAGTAGATGGACTCAGACTGACATTCTTCGTCTCAGAGGAGCCATTCTGGTCACGACAATATTCATGCATGAAGGCCCACTTCACACATGACTCGGCGGCTAGAAGAGGCCCTCTACTGAAGGTGGGAGAACACACAGAAACTTCACTGAGCCAGGAGAGTCGCAACAGAACCGCTCAACGACATGGAGAGGCCGTCTATGATAACAATTTCAGGACCGCCTGTCCAAAATGAAAAGGAAGAAAGCACGGAAGCGAAGAAGCAGGCCGCAGCAGGAGGTGCAGAAACCCTCTCAATGGCCGCTCTTGTGCAGAAGGAGAACGAGAACAAGGAGGCCTCTCTCAAGTCAGTGAGCCAGTCAGTCAGTGTTGAAGACACATGCATGCTTCCACATGAATAGCGGGACGTATGCTCAGCATGCACATGTAGTCTGTCTTTCGCCACCGTCCTCTCTTTACTTCGATCCACTGGGTGCAGGTCCGTCTTTGAGGCGCTGTCTGCCCTTAATGCGGCCCGATCTGCCCTGAATGGAGGGCCGATCGAGGCAAAGAACGCAGAGGAAGAAGCGCTGATGGAGAGGGTCGGCATCTCCTGCCCAAAGACCAACAACGACTACCAGGAAGATGTGACCATCGACCTCAGGGTGCAGCATGACCAGCTGATCCTCCTCAGGGGAGCTCTGAGGTCAGCCGGCTGATTCTCTCTCTTCGCGGTTTGCTTGCAGATTCGTCTTCATTCTTTTCTCTTAATTCCCCGACCTCCATCTGCTTCTTCTTCCTCTTCCTCAAGAATTGTTATTCGAGAGACGCTCCAGAGAGGTTCTGAGATGAGTCCTTGGTGACCTCTGACTGAAATTGTGAAAGTGCTCCCCAAGTCTCCTTTTTTCAATCGTTTTCTGTTCAGACTCCTGACTTGGTGGCTGAGAACCACAATTCTGGAATTTTGAGTGTGATTCTTTACAGAAATTGACAGACTTGCTTACCCAGTAAGTTTATTTCTTTCTCCACATTCTGCAGAGGTCACCTTATGAACTTGAAACGGGCAGCAGAAGACGCAACAAAATCAGAGGTGCGTCGCCTAGCTCTAGCAGTTCTGGAGAGGATGTGGGAAAGTGCCGGAAGGAACCGAAGCAGGAATGGCCCCAACCTTTTTCTTGGCATCATCTCTTTCAACTTCCTGTGGGTTTTTTCTCTTCTTCTCCATGTCTGTCTCCCCTCCCTCATCAGAAGGTTTCTGTTTGCACTTTGCGTGTCTCTTCGCGTGCCCCTCTCCATGTGTCTTTGTGCGTGCGCGCATGCTTCTGTGAATGTACAGGTGTGCATTTGTGTTTGAGGGAAGCCAGCACGCATGTATTCTCCTTTCTCGCTATGTTTGTCTGTGCAGGCAAACGAGAAGCTGAGCGCTCTGGTAGAGGGACAGCTGGACAGATTCCGAGAGGAACTGCAGAACAAGGAAGCGAGGGTGAGTGAGTGATCACAGTCGAGGGAGGGGCCTTCTCTCTCTGCGTCGGGGTGAAAAGGAAAGATGAAGATGTAGACACAGAAGCGGAAAACTCAGAAAGGCCGGCGAAAGACGAAAGAGAAGGAGACAAAGCAGGAGGCGGGGGGCTCAAGGTGCTGGTTTTTTTCTTCCACAAGAAGAGAGATATCTTTGCCTTTGCCTTTGTCGGGTTGTCTTTGTCTCTTTGCAGCATTCTCTTGCATTTCTTTGTTCCGCTACTCCGTCTCTTGTTGTGGTTTTATTCTACATCTCTCAGCATGCTGGCTCTGGACCTCTTTCTTGCGTCTCCATATCGTTGTTGACTCGTTTCTGTCTGTCCGTCTGTTTTCTTTCTTTCTTTCTTTCTTTCTTTCTTTCCTTCTTTCTTTCTTTCTTTCTTTCTTTCTCTTTGTTTGTTGCTGCGACAGGAGGTGGACCGTCTCCGTTCCGTCTACTCAGCCGTGATGGCCGACTACTGTCCGAACCCCGCGGCCCCCCTTCCTGTGCACAGGGACTCCTGCCCCCTCTCTCCGCACAGAAACCTCAGACACAGACACCCACCCGCACCGCCAAGACTACACCCTCACTGCAACAGTCCCCACACCCACGCACAGAGACCGAATCCAACGCACACACACACCCGATGCAACCACCACAGCCCCCCTATCCATTCCCCCAAACGAAAACTCACAGCCTCCCCGAGATGCAAACACCCCACGTGTGCGTCCCACCGCGCCATTTCTCCTGAGTATTACCTCCCTCCCATCTACGACGAGAGAAACCAGAAGATCCGATTTGCGCACAACATGCCCCCCCATGTTCCCTGTGCCCGACCGGATCCAGATGCCGTCTCCTGTTGCCGCCCTGCCCCTGCCGCTGCCCACCCCTCAAGTTCCTGCTCCTGCTGCTTCCAACAACACTGCTGTTGCAAGAACCTGTCCGCCATCTCCCCCCTCTGTGTGGACCCCTGCGATCCCCTGTGGGAGCCTCAGGCAGAGGATTACCTTCAGAAGAGATACGGAAGGTCCCAGAAGGCAGATGTTCTCGAGGCCGTGCTGAATTATTCGGGAGGCTTCGACAGTCTCCACAGCATACTCGGGGCCCGCCAGCTGTGCAACTTCCACCCAGAAAGGGGCCGCGTGAAGATTCTGCACAGCCAAACGGACCTCAGGAGAGGAGGAGGACGACCTTCCAAGCGGGTCCCTGTGCCTGTGGCAGCTCAGAGGG
This sequence comes from Chromera velia, assembly GCA_018398765.1. Taxonomy (NCBI): domain Eukaryota; family Chromeraceae; genus Chromera; species Chromera velia. The sequence goes on along the minus strand of JAHBMJ010000764.1, from coordinate 86,872 downwards.
GGGTCTCGAGAGACGACCTGAAGAGAGAAAGAAGAGCAAGGGAGAGAGATCAAAGTGAGTCAGTCAGTGAGCCACAGTGCGCCACATTGAGTGAAAGTTACGGTGAGAGAAAGAGAGACACGGGGAGGGAAAGTGAGTAACATCGAGTTGGTGATCCATTCATAATGACGAGTAGTGCTAGTCATCTCTTTCTCTTGGCATTTTCAGGGCAAGAGCAATGATGGGTCTCGACATCGTGTTTTCCTCTTCACATTTTTTTTTCTGAAGCTCTTGTTGTACGTCGCGGACATAACCATTGTTGAAAAAACAAATTGTTCTTGGACTGTTTGATCCAGACGTTCACCCGTGACCTCAAAAAGAATGCAAATCTAGGTCCCTTCGTGGTCCTGGTGAGAAATAATTCAGTAAGCGGGCTCACTGTCAGAAATGAATCGCGATTCCAAATCAATCCCTCTTTGTGTCAATGTTCTTCTTCTCATGCAGAGCTTCGCCATTGTCCTCGGCCTCCCTCTCCCCCTTCAGTGGCTTCCTCTCCCTCCTCTTCCTCTTCTTCTTCCGCGTCTCCCGTCATGAAGAAGGGATCTAGGCGTGCTCTGAGCCACTCGCACGGAGCTGCAACATCAGCGTCTAGAGCCCTCTCCCGTCTCCCCGCCCAGAAATCAGAAGAGGACCTCGCGAGAGACGATGCACGGGAATATCTCTCGTGGCTCTCTGAGAGAGTCGAAATTGCACCCCCCCCACCTGCCTCGAGACACCATCGCTCCTCAAGGGACACAGGGCCACCCGTGTCCCGCAAGTCTTCACGGCTCCCCCCTCTTTCTGGATCCCCCCTCAGATTTGCTGCACGTACAGAGGCCGGGGGGTCTTCGACTCGGGGAGGAGGGGCGAGGACGAGATCTCGCGCTGCTGTGAGCGAGCCCTCCCGGTTTTCGTCCCCCCTGCGGGCACGGCAGAGGGAGAAGGAAAGTGAAAGAAAGGAGGAACGGTGCGACTTTCGGTCCACAGGAGAGTTTCTGCACAGGTGGGGGGAAGCCTACTTCAGTGGAAGGCAGCTGAGCACAAGCACGAGAAGTGGCGGGGGTGGTGCCTCGGATGGAAGCTCCGCAGCATCTGCTGCGAGGCTGAGTGGAGAGAGGTTCCGAGTGGGTCCTGGAATGCAAAAGGCGGGTTTCCAGAAGGAGCGTTGCCGTGTTTTGGAGGATCTTCTGAGGGATGCCGAAAGAGAAGAGCCTGGTAGAGGGGGTCTTGGAGACTCGATGGACAGGCTAGAACTGCAATTAAGAGGGGGTGGAAAGGGACCTGGGCAGCCTCAAAGCATCAGTATGAGTCAAATTAAAGAGATGTATTATAAAAGCGAACGAATGTTGAAAGAGTTTGATAGACTTAAAGTATAGTCTTTTTTAATGCAACAATACAAATCTCTTTTTGAATGGAGACCAAATTTGTGGATCAAGTATCAGAATTTCTATCTATTTCTGCCTTTTCTAGTCTTTTCATTTTTTTTTTAATATCTTTGTTTATGTTTAAGTCTTATGTTCCTTAATTACAGTTTTTAATTCACTTTTATATTATTAGTTATACTACTATTAAGGTATGAATAGGTATGAATCTTTCTTTATAGAATGGAAAATGAAATTTTAAAAGGATAAACTTCATCAAAACTTATTAAAACTGTTAAAAAGTGTTTAATTAATTAAATGGTAGATGAAAGTGAGGTCTTGTGTGACCTTCTAGAACTAATGAAGGCTACATCTTTGATGCATTCGTGTGCAAGAGGATTAAGAGTTCAGGAGGTGGACCACTTCTACTCAAGGAGCTGTTAGTTCGATTGATCTCTGTATCATCGTACCATAACTATATGCATACGCGCGAGCCAGATATTTGGATTGGAACCTTCATGTGCGTCCGTCTGTTTGCACGCCGCCACAGCAGTGTCCCACGTATGCATGTCGCTTTCCATATACCCACGCCACCCTGTTTGCCTTATACTCACACATCTGTCTATACAGCAGTCGACCAATTGAATTCACCCTGAGTGAGGATACTTCATCTGAGTGAGTATTTTCTATCTTCTCTATAACTGTCTTCCTCTTGTGCCCCTTTTTTTTTTCCCAAGGACGTTTGAGTAGTTAGTCTGCTGGGAGGTAGAAACTGCTCTTATCTCAGTGTGGGCGCTATGACCTGTGTGCTGTTGGAAGAAGGGTGACTTCAAAATTCTTGAGATAAGATCTTCCACTTTGATGAAGGTAAGCCGTTTAAAATTTCTCCTGTCTCCTTGTATCCGGTCTTCACCTTTGTGTCAAAACGGTTTCCGGAAAGCTTTTCTGTTCTAAACAGCGATAAAGGTATCGGCTTTTGGAAAAGGTCTTTGGAAATGAGTCAATTGAGGTGTTGACAGGTTTTTGGTTTCATTTTTAGCCTTCTTGCGTTTGATGCAGTGAATGGTTCTCTTGAAATGTCTTTGCCCACGCCTCTGGGCGCACCAGATGCAAGTAAGGTCTTGTGCGACCTTCTAGAACCAATGAAGGCTACATCTTTGATGCATTCGTGTGCAGGAGGATTGAGAGTTCAGGAGGTAGGCCGCTTTTACTCAAGGAACTGTTAGTTTGATCGACCTTTGTATCATTATACCATAACTGCATGCATGCGCACGAGTCAGATATTCGGATTGGAACCTCCGTATACGTCCGTCTATTTATACGCCGCCACGGCAGTGTCCCATGTACGCGTGTCGCTTTCCGCGTATCCGCGCCGCCCTGTTTGCCTTGTACTCACACGTCTGTCTATGCAGCGGTCGACGAATTTAACTATGGTGATCAAGGTTTTTATTAGTTTTTCTTATGAATTAAATAAGTTTTAACTTGATTTCTAATTGAATTTATGCTCTAATTAAAACTACCAGCACTGTGAGAAAACACTAAAAAATATAAAGTTTGTGTGCTTTCGCCACTTAGTCTTTCTGGTTACTAGTGGCCACTACTGAGAGACTACTCCATTCATTTATGGTAATTTATAGTAAATAATAATATAGTTTAGTTGGGGTGCGCTTGTGCCCATCGTATGTACGCGGCGTACTACGTGCATGTAGTCTTGTCTTGTCTTGTCTTGTCGGTGGACTCTCGTCCACCACGGGGCTGTGTAACTGTAAAACGAAATACCTCGGCGCGCAATGCGCGCACCACTCTCGGGTAGTATACGGGTACAGCTTTGGTAGCATCTTGCAATGTCACCCGCGCCGCCACGTATCGTTATCGTATCGCTACGTGCGTGATGCCACTGTACATGAAAAATTATTCTCTAGCTCTGCTGAGGAGAGGAAATCATATTCCGTGAAATTCGGAGTGACAGTCGAGTTCGTGGATGTCCACACTAGATCCAGAAACAACATTTATGCAGTGCGGGCTTTGTCTCTTTGGTCACCTTGCTCGCCATTTATGTTGCAATTGAACGAGACGGCTTGTGCAGTGAAGGAGTGAAAATTGATCGGAGGCCCCTGTTTGCCTTTCCTTTTCCTCCTTTGCCTCCCACCAGTTGAAGGAGCGTGTATCAGCTCCTTCCACTGTGCCCTACAAAAATTCAACAGGAATTGAGAAGTGTTTTTGAATCTGCTTTGCTTCGACTCTAAGTTCCGCGAAAAAGGCCGAGCCGGAAAGGATTCCATCTTTTCTGCACCAAAGACTCAGAAGCAAATCGAATCCCGTTTCGGGTGCCCCTGCCCTGCCCAAGCACATCACGCATACTGATTCAGTGGATCCTCTCCTGCAATGGGTATAAAGAACCTTCTGAAGGAGCTGGAGGCGGCGCAGAAACCCTCCGACCTTTCCAAGTACAGGGGACAGAGAGCCGCCATAGATGTCCGTCAGTCATCCGTGAGGCAGGAATGTGATTCTTTGTGATCTTATGTGCATTCACTCTCGGCAAGGAAGGGAGGTTTTTTCCATTCAGATAAAATGCAGGACGATCGAGACTCGTTCTCTCGACCCGAGAAGTGAGGAAAGAACTCACTTACCTGACACCAGTGATTTCCCAGGTCTCTGACTACACTTTCGGCTGTCGTGCGTGCTGCTGGAACATCTTCCGCTCTGTTGTCGACACGTTTGCTTCACTACTATGTAGAATTGGCCGCACCTTGCTGCATAACTGTGGCCCTGTTTGCTTTTGTGGCCCTATCTATCTGCAGGGATATTCATGGCTCCACAAGGTCCGTATCTGGCGCTGGTTCTTGTCTGGCTTGACCCCGTTTGAATGATGGCGGATGTACTAGACCCGAAAGCAGGCGGGTGGGAGAGACAAGAAGAGACAAGGGGCCTTCCTGCATGAGGAGAGAGCAGAGGAAGAGGAAGGGAACCGCCCCGTCTCCATCCCACTTGTGCAGAGTGTTTTTCTTCGTCGTGCACCCACTCGCCCGTCTGTTTTCTTCGCCACCGCTTCCATTTCCTTCCCGCCCCTCCACTCTGAGTTTTTGTCGTTCCGTCTCTCCATGCATCTTCTGCCCTTTCTGTTCCCGTTGTTCTTCATCTTCCCATATCTTTTCTCTTCATTCCCATTTAATTCGTCCTCGCAGGGAGCCTATGCATGTGCGCTGGAGCTAGGCCTGAAGAAACCTGGGTGTCGGCAGTATGTGACTTACTTTCTGAAGAGGGTGGCGTTGTTGCAATCTCATGGGATTACTCCGGTGGGTGGGACGCTTTCTTTCTCTTGCTTTGCCTCCGTTTTTCTTTTCTTTACCTGCACACAACTGCTTGTCTTCCCCCCCTTCTCTCTCTCTTTGTCTCTCTCTCTGCGTGTGCCTAGATGTGTAGATCGTTTGTGCTTTGAAAGCGCAGCCGGGTGAGCCACTTGGACCATCCGGCAGCTCTTTAGAAGAATGCTCGACCCGGAGACTGTCCGTCGGACGAGAACAGAGAGCAGTGGCAAAGGACTTTTGTGTCCCCGTCCCCTTAGGCCCTCTTGTCGTTTCCTGTACGTACCCTTGCATGCTCGATGGATTGGCATGCACGTGGATGAGTGAAAGAAAATGCAGGTGGTCGTCTTTGACGGTCTCCCCCTCCCCTCCAAGAAAAATACCAACGAGGAAAGAAAAAGGTCAGCAAGCCAGGCGGCAGATAGCCTCTTTCTCTCTCTGTCTCCGTGTGTGTGTATGAGAGAGAGAGAGTTCAAATCACTGATCAAGTGTATTTCGATGCTGGCAATCTTTGACTCTGTCTCCGCTTTCGTATACATACGCTTTGTTTCTCGCAGCTCTTGCTGTTTAGCTCTAGCACGCAGAATGCTTTAATTGCACTATGGCTCCACCTGAATCAGAATCCGAACTCGAGGGAGTGGCTCGTTTGCTCTCACCCCCCGGATTGTTGTTCTCTTTCTTTCCCTTTGTGCTGCGCAGGCAGAGGGAGGAGAATAAAGCCAAGGCGCTCGCGTTCCATCAGGCGGGGAACTATGCTGAGGCTCGGAAGGTGGGTGGATGAATACTGTGCAGGAAGCAGGTCCGAGCTAGAAGAGTTGCTTTTGTGTATCTGAGTGGGTGCCTGGGTGTGTCACTTGTAGTCTCCCACTCGTTTTATTTCACTCCCGTGTGTGCGCGTGTGTGTGTATGTGTGCGTGTGCGGATGGGTGGTTGCCTGCACGTGTGTGTGTCACTTCCCGTGTCCGCCTGCCATTTTCTTCTCTCTCTGCCCCCCTTGAGGCTCCTACCTTCCTTCCTTCCTTCCTGCAGTACTTCACGAGGGCCATCGAGGTGACGGCTCTGATGATGGCAGAAGTGCTGTCGGCCCTCAGGTCCGAACTCTCGGGGGTCCTGGTCGTCGTTGCCCCGTATGAGGCCGATGCGCAACTCGCACACATGGCGGTCAGTCAGTGAGCATTCTCAGGTTGTGAATCTCCCTCTCCCTCTCCCTCTCTGTGAGGACGGGAGGGATCTCTCCTGCCCCCCCTGTCGTCCACATGCAGACGTGAGAGAGAGAGGGAGAGAGAGAGAGTGCTCGTGGTGATGGCTTAGTCTGTCCAGCCTCTCTCTCTCTCTCTCTCTCTCTCTCTCTCTTTGTGTGTGTGTGTGCAGTCCTCCATGAAATGCATGTGCATGTGGGGGGTGGATGCATGCAGATGAGCGGGTTTGTGGACGTTGTGGTCTCTGAGGACTCGGACCTCATGGCCTTCGGTTGTCCCAAGGTGCTCTACAAGGTGGATGACATAGGGGGGTGCTGCGAGCTGGAGTTGACACAGGTGCTGGGACTGAGGTCTCAAACCCTTCCTCTGTACAAGTTGAGCAAACACGGTGAGGGGGGGAGGGGAAGGAGGTTTTTTTTTTTTTCCCGGTCGAGACTTTCTTTGTTGTTCTCTTCTTTGGGGGAACTTGCGGCTCGGCATGGGGCTTTCCGTTTGGTATTGCTTTTTCTTCTGCAAGCGATGATCTCGACCGAGAACAACTCTTTCTCACCTTTCTTCTGTACGTGAGGGTCCGCCCAGTTTGATCTTGCCGGCATGCATACCTGCCTGCCTGCAGAGGATTTCATCTTGATGTGCGTGCTGGCGGGGTGCGACTACCTTGATTCTGTGAAGGGAGTGGGGGTGAAGAAGGCAGCAAAGGCAGTAATCAACGGGAGAGGGGAAATCTCGAAGGTGGGATATTGTGCGTGTCTCTTTTTTGTGCGTGTCTCTTTGCCTGCCTGGGCGTATGCGAAGAATCTGCCTTTCTGTCTGTTTGTGTGTCTAGACAGTCTGCCTTTCTCTCAGTTTGTGTATCGGTGGTAGGGGAAGGCTAGTCGGAAGCTTCTGTCACGCTGTCAGGGCGGCTTTTTTCGTTAAAGTCGCGCCTGCTCATAGTGCTCGGTCGTCCTTTTCACGCATCGCTGATATCTGAGTCTTCCCCTGCCTGTGATGAACAGGCTGTCCACTCACTCACTCACTCACTGACTGACGGACTCACTCTGGCGGCATGTCCTTTTGCAGGTGATCAGGCAACTGCGCATCGACGGTCTGACTGTCCCTCGTGACTATGAGGCGAACGTGAGGAGGGCCGTGGAGTCGTTTCTCTTCCAGACGGTGTTCGACTGCCGAGAGGTCGGCTGGTAGAGTTTTTTTTTTTTTGCACGAGAAGGAAGAGTGATGAGAGAGAAACTGCGTTGCTCGGGGAGTGTGAAACTGAATGTGGTGTCCGCTGGTGCCTCTCTCTATGTGTCTCCTTTTTTGCTGTCTTGTCTGTCCACGCACCCCCCGGCTTTCCTGCTCTTTTTGCTCTTTCTTTCGGTTCTCCTTCATGCCGCTGTATTTGTTTCTCGCTTGGCTTCGGTTGAACGTCCAGAGAATTTGAGGGGACGGGCAGGCAACCGTGAGCCTCTCAAGTTGTTTGTCAGAGAAAACAAAAAGTTGCCGCCGTGTGTGTGTGCGAATATTTCTTCTCTGCAAAGATCAGTGCATATTCGTCATTCCCCTGGCTTGTTTGTGTGCAGCAAGCGTGGACACACCTGCGACCACTCCCAGAGAGTCTGGTGGGAGACGACGTAGACCGCACGCACCTCGGTGGGTACGTGTGCCCTTTCTTTCCTTTCCGTCCATGAAGGAAGGATGCGGCGTGCATGGGTCGGTCCGTGTGGAAAGACAAACATGCGTGCAGGCAGCTGCTTTTGCCTGTGCGCCTTTGCTGATGACGTGATCTGATTTCTCTGCGTGCTGAGATGTGCGTGCGGTGTCGTCGCAGAGCAAAAACTGCATTTGACGTTTTGGTTCTGCTTTCCGTCGTCATGCTGAGCCTTTTCTTCGTTGGACAAACCGTGACGTCATGGAGTGAGTGCATGTGCTGTGGAACCTCACGGTAGGGTGGGTGGGTGGGTGATGATCCCAACACAAGTCTGTCTATACTTTCCTGGCACGGCAAGTGCCTGTTGTGCCACTCTCAAGACTCTCTCTTTCCGAAAGCGGCAGCCGAATCCAAAGCCGTGTGATGTGATGTGAGGCTTGTGGGACTGAGTACCGTCAGTGCTTCATTTGTCAAAAAGTTTGCCTGCCTGCCTGCAGGAGAATTCAAAGACGAACCCGTGGCGTCGCAGATTGTCCAGGGCCTTATTGTTCCCTTCTCTCTGACACCGTACGCTGATATTCTGAGAGAGAACGGGGGGGGGAGCGCATCTTCCTCTGGAGGGAGAACAGCAATGCCCCCTCCAGCCTCCCTGCCCCCCCAGAGGGGCATGGGGGGTGGAGAGTTTGGCCTGAATTCTGGTTTGGGGGGGGTGCAAAAAGAGAGGGGGGGATTGTTGACGAACAACGCGACGCGGGTCGTCTCTCAGTCGATTCCGTCGCGCTTGCCGCTGGGAGCAAGAGCGAAAGCGAAACCAAAACCAGCTGTGAGCAATTCAAGCAAGGCACTAATGAGCTCTTTCATATCAAGGGGCCTCAGGCAGAAGGCGCAGGAGGGAGACAGTGGAGAAGGGGCACAGAACCTCGGGGTCAGGGGACCCTTGGGGGGGAGGCCTTTCAGCACTGCAAACCGGGGGGGCGTTCTTCTGTCGCACAGGGACAGGGGGAGAGACCCGCAGCCTCTGAAAGGTCTCGTCCGACCGGTGGGTTCCTAGGAGGAGGTCACTTGCTTGTCTCCCCCCGCACACGGGTGCTCTCTCTCTCTCTCTATTGCAAAGAGGATGGGGATGAGATGGGGAAACAGTCGAAGAGCGATGTCTCGTCTCGACGTTTGTGTCCATCATGTGCTTCTCCCTCCCATTCGCATCTTTCTTTGTTGTGCTCCAAGGATAAGGCTGGGCTGCAAATGCTACAGAAAGAGCGAAACCAAGCTACAACGGTAGAAGGGAGAAAGAGGCTTCTCTTTTCGTCTGCAACTGCTTTTGTTGCAAAAGGATGTTGCAGATGGCTACCTGAATAATCGATCTGTTTTTGTCTTTGTTTCATTTTTCTTTCTTTCTGCAGGAAGAGGTGGCGGCAGCGCGCGTTGGAGCGACGAGCAGCGCATTCTTTCGGCCGTTCCAGTCCCACAAGGGCAATCAGACAGAGGCCCTGAGAGGAGTAGAGGGCGCCGGACACAAACTGGGGGGGAAGTCTGCTGAGAGTTTCTCATCTTTCGGCTTCAAGCAAGCGGATACTGGGAGAGAGAGAGGTCTTGAGCAGGACCCTCGATTTGGAAGAAGTGGAGTGTTGAGGGAAGAGGAGAAGGGAATGGGCAGACAGCTGGGAAGAGGGGAAGGCGGACCGGCCATGAGCTCGTTTGACTTTGAGGGCTTTGCTGCGTCATCAGGAGGAGGAGGACCAGGAAAAGATACGGTTGGTTTTGCAGATAAATTAGTAACAGAAAATGTGCAATGGATTTATTTTTCCGCTTCCGGAATCACATTGGTTCTCTCTTCTCGTCTGCTTGTCTTTTCTTACATAGAGCAGTCTCCATTACTCCTTCAGGCACCTGTCTTCGCTCTTGGCGTGTTCTTCTCTTCGCTTGTTGCTTCCTGTCTTTGCTGACTTTTCTCTCTCGATTCCTCAGCGGCTTTCTCGTTTGAGAACATTTTATTCATGCTGTTGGCGAGTTGCAGTGCTCGCCCGACATATTCATCGATGTGTCAATTAAATTGCCTTCCTGTCGTGTCGCTGCTCTTCCTTCCACCTCTTCATACCAGCATCTTGATTGACCATGATTGCCTGAATCAATCGTCGTGACAATAAGATGCAGGAAAGTGCAAATGTGCATGTGCCCCCTCGTCGCGTGATTGGAGGGCCTCCGAACGAGTTCTCAAGGAACCCTTTCCGGGCTGCCGCCCCAGCTGCTGCTGGTGGTGATGGTGGTGGTGGAGGCTTGGGAGGGAGGAACTTGAACCCGTTCAGAAAAGAGAACAAGGCTGCTGCTGCTGCAGGTGAGAAAGGAGGACCATCGAATTTCTTATGCCGGCCTTTTGTTCAAAGAGACGTGAACAACACGACGGAAACCCCTCCTTCGCGTTTCCTCTTTGCTGGTTTTCGTTTTTTCTTGGGATTCTCTTTCTTGCATTCTTGCTCTCCCAGTGAAATTAGGCCCTGTACCGCCTTGTGACTGTCTGTCTCTGCTGTCTGTGCTCTCCTCCTCCTCCTCTTCTTCTTCTTCTTTGCAGTCCCCAGGCTGTCCAACAGAGGGGCCTCTCCTTCTCCTTCTCCCCCCGTGTCTGGAGCCGGTGGGGCGGTGTTTGACGGTTTTCGCTTCGGCCCCTCGGCAACAAACGGCGGCGTTGCAGACCGCATCATGCGGGGGGATGGAGGGAGCGGCGGGTTCCGAGACGGGCTGGTGAACAGCACCGCTTCTTCTTCTGCATCCCGTCTGATCGGACAACAGGCGGTGCGGCAAGGAGTGGAGAGGGGTGGGGGAGCAGAGAGGTGGGCGGGAGCCCCACGGGACCCTCCTCTCGTACTGCACCTGGGGCATCGGTCGGGAGGATTCGGACACGTAAGCGGGCAGTCAGTGCATGGGGAGGGTGATGGGAGGAGCATCGCTCGAATCGAAATAGCAAGTCATTTTTTTGTCTTCCTGGGAAGAGATGCCTCCCTTCTGCTGCTGCGAATTAAGCAAACGGCTTTCCTTTTGATGATGATTCGATCAAGGCATCAGCAGACACACTGGCAGCAGGGAATAGAGGGTTCTTCCCTCCCTCCCTCCCTATTGAGTTTTTCCGTTGCTGCTCTCATTTTCGGTTCCCCCTGTCGTGCCTTCTCTGCAGGAGAGAGACGGCGTCTCACCCTCCGGTTCGGGGACTGCCGATCTGGATCCCTTTGGGTATGGCCAGAGGGCCCCGGCATGTCCCTCTGGGGAGTGGAGGGGGCCCGGGCAGGACTCCCCAACTCATTTGCTCTTCCCCTCCGAGTCACACGAAGACCCCGGCAGTGGAGATGGATTGATGGGGATGGAGGATGATTTAGGAGAGAGAGAGAAAGAGGAAGAGGCATTTGTGTTGATGAGAAATCCGCCTAGAGAAAGGGAGTATGGAGAGCATGCAGAAAGAGAGAGACCGGGGCAGGCACCGGGTCCAAGAATTCTCTTCCCCGAGGCAGAGGAGGATGGGGAAAGTGGGGGAGACTGCTATGAGGGCGGTTCCCCTGCAGCTTCAGGAGGAATGGAGGGTTTGATGTTGTCTGAGTCTCAGGGGCTGATGGAAGGGCAGGGGCCCGAGGAGGGGCAGTCAGTCTCCCCACTGATACTTCACCGTCCCCCAGCTGTCCACGCCGTTGTTTCTCCTGCGCGTGCTGTGGTAACGAGGGGACGGATGACGCCTCCTGCCTCTCACGTGACAAGTGTCGTTGAGGTTTCGCCTCTGGATGAGGCCCAAAGAAGGCCCGTTTTTGTCCGGGGTGATCCGAGAGGGGAGGCAGGGGTGATGCAGTCGTCCTCTGGGTTGGGGGGTTCTCATTTGTTTGGGGAGGGTGTAGATGTCGATGGGGAGGTAGACTTGATGCAAGAAGGGAGGGGGGAGTTTGGGGGAGAAGAAGAAGAGAGGCGGGAGTCGGACAGTTTTGTTCTACACATTCCCCGTCAGTGCCTTTCTGAAAGTATGGAGGTCCCACGGCCTGTTGAGCACCAATCCTCTCCCAGGTCTTTGTTGCGTCGTCCTCCTCCTGCCTTTCTGTCCAGTGGTGTGAGGGGAAGTCTGGCCTCTTTTTTGTCAGAGAGGGAGACGGAGGGGGAGGAGGGGGGGCAAGTTGAGCCGCATCTGTGTTCTTCAAATCGAATGAGACCGGGGGGGGAGGGCGGAGAGGCGGACGAAGAACAGATAGCGATGGGGGTATGGGAAGAAGAGGCGCAGGTCAGTCCATTGAACCACACCCTTGCGTTCGGTGGTAGTGCCGGTGACGGCGTCTCACCTGCTTATTTGGATGGGGACATTGAAGAAGAGGAATTGGAAGGGATGGGGGAGGAGGTTGAAGAAAAAGAAAATCAACCTCAGCAGCAGCAGCAGCAGCAGCAGCAGCAGCACCGGCAGCCCTCTCGGGGTTCAAAAAGGGGGCTTGCCAATGTGTTCAGCTCTTTTCGTAGTGACACACTGAACAACGATCTTTCCTTCGCAGCCCTCCCCCCTCCGCCTTCTTCAGGTGGGGGGGGGGAGGACAGCGCCGCTCTCCGTGTCTGCAAAGAACGCGCGAGACAGCTGGCCCAAGCCCATCGGCAGAAGACTGCCTCCTCCTCTGCCTCTGCCTCCCTCGACGGAGTATCGTCTGCCCTTGAGGCTTTCAAGAGGGACTGTCAAAGGAGGGAGGAGGGGAACGGGAAGGGAGGCAGAAAAGATCAGAAGTCCCAACAGAGGGGGGCGGGGGACGGAGGGAAAAGCGCTGCAGCTGATTCGAAGAAAGCAAAGCCGGGCCCTTCATGTGCGGGGGGAACAAATCCAGCGGAGAACGGAAAGATCGGCAAAGACAGAGTCAGCGAGGAGAAAGAACAAGAGAAAGAGAACGGGGAACACAAAGACAAACACCCCACCCATGTACCCCCAACTCCGAAGGAAAGACCTCAGAAGACACGGACGTCCTTCTCACAGAAGGAGAGAGACGGCAAAGAGAAAGACATACAGCCTTCTGCAGGGTCAGATGAGCAGGTCCCCCCCCCCACAGGCAGATTGAGAGGGAGAGGGAGAGAAGGGGAAGTTGTGGGGGAGAAGGAGCGACGCTGCAGTCCTCGCGAGTCCGTAAAGAGAAAGAGAGAGGAGAGGTGGGCAAGAGAAGCAGAAAGAGAAAAGGAGTCAGATGACAGAGGAGGAGGGCTGTCCGCCGCACACGGAGAAGAAAAGGAAAACAGAGCATCGAACGCGATTCCTCCCGTTCTTGTTCCCTCTTCTTCTGATTTCGAAAGTTTCGCTTTCGGCAAAGACAAGGAGAAGGACAAGAAGGCCGCAGTGGAAGGGCCGGGCGGCGAGAACAGACTGGAGCCTGCAGCAAGTCAGTGAGTGGTTTGCATGGTGTGGGAGAAGTGACTCGATCGTCATCTTTTTTGTCGGTGGCCCACTTTATTCGCGTCTGTGCTTTCCTTCTCATATTCCTCCGCCCACATTTGTGCAGGAGCAAAGGTGCTTGAATTTCCTATTTCTCAGGTTTCGCGTGCACATGCGTCGCGTCCCCATCTCTCAGTCCTCTCTTTCTGTATTGGCATGAATGCTAATGGCTGCAGAAAGGCGGAAGGACAGGATGGAGACTGGACAGCTGATGGACAAGTTGAAGAGGAAAGTGGTGACAAACACAGCCAAGCCGAACAAGACCAATCTCAAATCAAGAGGAGGGAAATGAAGAGGGAGGCAATGCAGTCAGGGGAGCTTCAGAACAAAGCAAAGAGCTTTCTGAGAAAATCCACGGCTGTACGTTCCTTCTTGCTGGCTTGAGTATTCCTTTCGCTGTTTGTGACTCTGCCTTTCTTCTGTGTCCGAATTCCTTCCTGTCCGTGTCCGGATAGAAGAACATGCAAGCAAGCATGCAAGAGGGGAATGAGCGAGCAGGTGGGAAGGAAGGGCAATGCAGGGATGGATGGATGGAGTCACTGCATGGCTATCGTTGGACACATCTATCTGTATAGACAGACATTTTGGTAACAGCACAGGCGAAACAGCGCCAAAGAACGAATAAGAGATTGGAGTGGCAAGACTCCGGTGCCCGCTTCTCTTCTTCTCTTTACAGCAGATTTTTATCAACCAACTGTTCCGCCCTTTCCTGTGTCCTTGCTTGCTCCTCTCCTTCCTTCCTTGTTGATTTTTACCACCTTTGTTCATGCTCCTTTCCCAGCATCCTTTGTCCGTGCTTCAGATGCTTGTAGGATTTTTCCCCTTCTTCATGGTAGTGCGCTGAGACGAATTCGGAACGGTTAAGAAAAGAAAGGAAGGAAAAAGATTGTGGTGGTGCTGTACAGACCTAGCTGCGTTTAGCTGCAGCATGCATCTTGGTTGTGTCTGTGACTATCGCAACATTGTCCAATGTTTGTGTTGTTTTATGAGCATCTATATACAGTAGATCGAAAAAAGGGACTGAAAACTTGAAACATCGATTTACAGCTGTCTAGACAGCTATTACCCTAGTGTCAAATGGTGCTTCGTTGTTTGAATAAAATGGTTGGTATTAAGTATACACATTTATAAGCCTAGTTATGAACCCATAGTTCTTCAATCTCTAGTTCAATCTACTGTTTCATACATCATCATCATCATCATACGCCATCGCCATCGGCCTATAAATAGGCGTCTAGCGTTCGGCGGCAACGCACGATCGAGGCAGTTCGGTTTTCTACACCAGCAATTCACTTTAATTTATACTTAATTCAAACCAGGATGCTTCTTTTCAAACTTTTCTACTTCCGGTTTCATACAATTTAATTCAAAGTTCACATCAGACTGATTCGGACACGTCTATATTCACCTTAATTCACCTTTACATTGCTGCATGATATATAGCCTGCATCATAGCTTGCATGTCGATCTAAGACCGTACTTAGGACCGTACTAATTGATCCTGGAGCACAGTGTTTTGCTACCTAGTTGACTTAAAGTTTAGCCGTTCTACTAGCCGTTGTAGGTAATTAAGCAATCGCTGAGCAGGCTTCTAGGCATGCTTCTACCTTTGTAAGATGAGTCATATGCAATAATTTTAGGAGTCATTATATATGATTCTAGATATGACTTAAATTATTATGCAGAGACTCCCCTCTACTTACTTACTTACTTACTTACTTAATTGTGGTTAAGCCTAGGGTCTCTGAAATCAGAGACAAATGGCAAGCCATGCATGCAGTTGTAAACAAAAGGAGCAAACCGCTGCAGCTTAGCCTGCTTCCGCATAAATATGAACAACCACAACCCTCCGCAGCCTAGGCTGAAGCTAAAGGCTGAACAACCACATAAGACGTGCATGCACTCATTTCAGACAAGCTTCGATCAGTGCACTTGCCTTCTTCGGCTCTCGGTCCACAATGAATGAAACGAGCTCTTTTACATATGTTTCTTCTTCCCCAATACCTCTTCCCCCAGCTGCAGCAGTCCATCTTGCTCTGCAGACCCTTTCACCGATTCCTGTTCTCTCTTTCACTCTCTCTACTAGCAAGTGAAGTTTGGATCTAAGCTGCTCTGTTCGCACGCATGCAGATAATTGATATACCGCATCATCGATCACCTTTTTACCTTTGACTGCAGGACAGTGAATACAGTATTCTTTGCAGGATCCACCATGTTTTTTTCCCCTACCAGCACATGCTCAAAGGAGAGAGGTGAAAAGAAAACTATCAAACAAGAGAGAGCGAGGCAGAGTACGCAATTAAGCCATGTAACCCCACCCCCTTCTAACCTCCCCCCCTAAAAACAACATGACCAGACGCTGGTGTGATCGGTTCTCTATCTGAAAATTACTCAGTCGGGACTCCGAGTTACGTGGATAGATGCCACATGAACGGGACGGTGAGCCTATGCTCGCCGACAGGTCTTGAAGTCAACCATTCAGACAACCATTCTGAGGCTTCCCTTTCCCTCGCTTTCTGCCTGAGTGTCCATTTATTCGTTCCGTTTCTCCCTCTCTGGCTTTCTTTCTCAAAAGATCTGGTACGATTATCTGAAGCATGCTACTGGCTGAATTGGCCTATACCGGGGTCAACGATCTGTGCCATATATCCCAGACTGCCCGAGGAACCTCCCTTTCTGTTCTCTTTATGCTTTCTATGAAACCTCCCAACTGATAAGAAAGGATCTCTCTCATGGGATGCATGAATGAATGAATGAAGTTAGCTTTGCTAGAGTGGAGCCGTGCTCCCAGCAGCCCATGTTCATGCAAGAGATTGTCAATCACTCAACTCTAGAGATAAGGCTAAGCGCGAGATCCCCTGAAGTGCTCGCTTGGTGAGCTCACGAGCAGCATGCGCATTGGAGGTGGCAATATAAGACTCGAACAGAAGAAGAAAAGGTCGCGTTCACATAGAGACAGGCGTGCACAGTGAGTAACAAAGATCGCAAACGGCTCTGCATGCTTCATACGGATCGACTTGTAAAGCCAAAAGCAGCATCTTCCTCGCTTCTGTTTCGGCTGTATCCGATCCCTCAATTCCTTCTCTCTGAATCCTTTGCTTCACTTTCTTTCCCTCTACCACTTTGTTTAGTTTATTTCTTGCTTCTGCCCAATTGGAGCATACTAAAAGCCGGTGCCAGAGATCATCAATTTTTCTTCCATTTGAACAACCCTCTGCCAGACAAAACACCTCTCCCGGAGAGTTGGCCCCCCCCGTCAGACCCTTCCGATTTAGTGTCAATGCCCTTAGGAGTGGTTCAATCTTCTCACATAAGGCACTTCTCGGCAGACAGGACATCCGTACCTTGGGGCCATTCTTTGAAGACAAAAGAAATAGAGAAGAACGTGAAGAAGATGGAAGAGCTCTCTATAGTCCTGATAAAGAGGCAGACAGGGGGAAGTTGCCCCTTTCTTCCCTGTCTCCCCTTTTCATGCATTCTATTCCCCAGGCATCCTTAATTTTGGCAGAAACAAACAAATTCCCCTTCGAGGCCCATCTTTCTGAGCTCCGGACAGGGAAAGACGTCAAAAAGTTAAGGCCTGCCCATCTGAACAGACCATTGACGGCTCGTCTTTGCTTCTGCCCCGCTGGTCCCTTCCATAAATTCAAAAGAACCTGAGGAATACGGAGATGCGAACGGCTAAGTGCAATCCAGAATGAAGTAAAACAAGCACACAAGAGCGCGCGAGCAGACATTAAATTAACAGACAAAAGAGAGGGTACACGCAAACTCCTGACCGGAAGTCGGGCCGCCCATCGAACAAACCGGAGCCGCAAGTTGTCAATCGCCTCCCAGTCTCCCTGTCTTATCGGAAAGCACTCCAGGCTATAGAGTGCCACCGGCTCCCAGCACGCCTTCAGCAGCTGCATCTTTCCCCCGAGAGGCAACCCAGACAGACTCGCAGCCAGACTAATCACTGCCCCCATTGCACGCTCTGCACTGCGTAGGCGTGCTTCAATCGACCGAGTCAAATCCCCTCCCTCAAACAGAAGGCAACCCAAATATTTATACTGATAACACCAGTCTACTTCCTTCCCTTGGTACAAAATCATGCCGTTACAGTCCTCGCGGTATTCACAAAGGCGCAGGACCTTCGTTTTCTTCAGATTGACATTCAACCCCCACTTTCCGCAATACTCCTCCAGGGCATACCAACCGAAACTAAAGTTGGCACCTTGAAAGAGTTATAGGGCAAACGGAATGTCCAGCGCACAAATGGAAGCTGCAATGCATCAAGTACAACGATATCTCTCTGACTTACCGGTAAGGCTTCCAGCGAGTACGTTGCTACCGGCTCCCAGAGCGCCTGCAGTAAACGAACTTTGCATTGAGGGGGCAAAGGACCTAAGGATGAACAAGTGCCCATCACTGCCCCCAAACAGCGTTCAGCACTTTCAAGTTGGTCCCTGACTGACTTTCTTGGGTCCCCTCCCTCAAACACACAACACCCAAGGTATTTATAGCTCTGAGACTCTACACGTTCAACTGTCTTCCCTTCAAAAGTCACTTCCCCTTTTATTTCCTTTCCTGAGCCTAAGAGTGCAAGAACTTTTGTTTTCTTTAAATTCACTTTCAACCCATGTTCCTGACAATAAGAGGCCAAACGATCCAAACGCCACTGCAGGTCAGAAGAAGAGTGGGCAAAAATAACAAGATCGTCTACGTAACCTATGCTCTCAAGCAGTAAGTCCGCCAATCTTACCTCCTCAGAGATGCAGGGTCGCTACTCCGTTGTTTCACTCTCCTCCCTCCTCTCTCCGCATTCTCCCCCCCTCTGTTTTTCATCCATATATGATTCCCCATCCAAGCCGTTATCAGCTTCCCTCCAACACTCAGAGCAGAATAAATATTATTAATAAACAAAAGAAAAAGAAGAAGAGAAAGTGGATCTCCCGATTTTACCCCTGCACTTTCGGGAAAAACCTAATCCGACCCATCCACCCTTCCCCACATATTCATATACATGGAATGAATCATGCACACGTCCTTCTCACTGACTCCTTCCTCTCTAAGTCTATCAATCATTTTCTTTCTGGGTACTCGGTCAAATGCCTTGCTGAAGTCAACAAACGCTGCAAGGAGGATTCTAGATATGACTTGAATTATTATACAGAGACTCCCCTCTGCTATCTTCTCAGTCCCTCTGTCATTGAATCATGATGGTTGCTGGGTTAAGTCGCCCCATAATCACTTTGAAATAAGTGCATAAATTTTACTGCAATTTATAATTATATTTTTTTATATTTATAATTTTATTTTGTAAGATCAACTTTAAAGTTGGTCTTTAAACTAGTCTTTAAATTACTTTTGTACAGTAAATTGTACTCTAGATTGTACCAGCTTTTGTAGGCATTGTTTGCTTCAAAATTGCTTACATGATAGTCTTAAAAATGGTCTCCCATTTTTTATGAATAACAAAAAATAGTGGAACTTGAAAAGCTTCGTTATAATTAGAAAAAAATATGTAAAATGATTATCCTATAATGAAAAATCAAAAGCCTTGACCTAGGTTTTAATAAATTTGAAAGCAAGATTTTTAGCGAGGTTTATACCTTACCGTTTATAAGTTTACTGCTCTAGTTACTGCTTACTTTTGCTGCCCCTGAAAAAGGAAGCGCTACAGGTAGCATTAACACTACTACGACCTGGACTACGAGTCTGCGACTGCCATTTCCATGACAGAATCACTGCACATCCTTTTTATTCTTTTCTTCCCACCGTTTTTTCTAGCGTTTTTTCTGCTTTGCCCAGCATCGCAAGGATTCTTCTGGCCGTTCTCTTTGCGTCTTTCCCGTTTCTCCAGAGAACCCCCCGAGGGTCAACCTCATACCCGACAAAAAAGAGACCCCTCGGGAGAGTGGGGCCAGAGCTCTTCCTGGATTGGCGGGAGAGAGGGAGGGGAAGAGCCTCGCTCCCGCCTGTACCCCCAAGACAGCCAGAGGGGACAAAATCCGAAAGAGAAGGGACGAACCCAGTACAGAAGATGACAACATCACACTCAAGAAGCTGGGGCCCGAAATCGCCCGCTTCCCCTTCCCCTGTCTCTTCCACTAGAATCCAATCGTCATCCTCCTCACCCTCATGTTTCCCCTTCTCACCGTTTCGCCCTCCTACATTCTTCAGGTTTGATTCCACTTTTCCCTCCTCCAGCTCTTTTCTAGACCTATTCTCGACTCTCTGCCCCCCCCCCAGATGCCCACACGACCTCCACTCCACTCCACGAGCCACCACTCTCACAAACGTGCCCCATTTGATGCTCACGTCCCCGTCCCCCGCCGTGACGGTTCCTTCCCTCTTCCCCCCCCTCCGTTCTCTCTCTATGCTTCTGCGCACCAGCGCCAGAGTACCCGAGTCCAACGTCGGTTGTCTGCCCTCCCTGACCATCGAGGCCACAGGTCCCCTCTCCCACGGAGGGAGCCCGAGTCTGTCCAGACGGCCGAACCAGAGAAAGGAAAGGAGACGGGAGACCTGGTCGATCACCAACGAGGGCATCCAGGGGTAGAAGCAGTGGGTGAGGAACGACGTGGGCAGGCAGAACAGGTTCCGGGGGACCACCGGAATCGAAGAGCGCTGAAGGATTGTAACCTGACCCAGGGGTACAACCATGCGAGGCGATTAATCAGACAGAAATGCACAGAGGGAGATTCAAAAACAAAGAAAGAACGTCCGATACACAAATGTTCGGATCCTACCAGCAACGAGAGAGTGGGGCGCAGCGGAAAAAAGCCAGCCACCATTCTAACACCTGTCTACAAGCTGCCTCACCTCTGATCAGAACAAGAATGAACCTAGAGGATCGAGAAGGGAGAAAAGAGTCGTCATGCACTACCCAACGCTATCGATCGATCCAGGCAGCTCACTTCACCTTGCTGTTCCCTTCTTACCGCCTGCTCTAACATCCAAAAACATTCAAAAGACATTCCTTTCACCCCCTTGTCGACTTTCTGCTGATGTTGCACACAAAAAGGAGAAGTCTTGAGTGGGTGGACCGTTCGATTAAAAAGAAAAAGTGACGCAAGCAAGAATGCAGACCGATAGACAGACCTTCCGCACTCCGCCTTTCACCAGATCCTTCGCGATATCCAATCCAGAGTTCCCAAAGCCGACCACGCACACGTGAGAGGGGGAGTTTGACTGAGAAAGATCCCTACGCCCCTCCTGCTCCCTGTCTGCTGTGGCCTGCTGAATCCCATTTGCACTCGTCTCTCTGACATTCTCCCCCCCTCTCTCCGATGTCGGAGATCGGCACGGACCTCCCGGGGGGGGGGCGCTGTCAGGGGGCAAACGGTTGATGTCGCTCTCGTGACGATCTTTTGGGGAATCGGGGAGAGCGGACGAAGAAGAGGACAAAACAACTTTGGTTTGTCCTGATCTTTCTTGGTTGTCTCCAGCAAGGAGCGTGCGGAGATGCGACACGCTTACATACTGAGAGGAATGCAGAATCAACAGGGGGCTACTCTTTCCTTTTCCTTCAAGCACTGTCTGATGACATTCTCTCTCAAGTTCGTTCTTCTCTCTTGTCTCTGTTTTCTCTGTTCTTTCTGCTGCATTCATTTGCAACCCCGGAGCCCCATTGTCCGTCCCTCTCTGAGTGCCCCCCTGCACGACAACCCTGCAGCGCCCCCCCTCTAGTACCACACCCGAGGGCACCTTCGGGGTGTGCGCACGTCCAGAAGCCACCACGACACATTCGGAAGTCCACAAACACCCCCTCCCTCTCTGTCCGCACCGGGTCCGGACTTCCCAGACGTGCGCAGGTCTTTGACCTTGCCTGTGTTCATCTGGCTCCGTCTGGCTGGGGTCTCCTGGCGAGTCTCGTGCCGCAGATGGGGAGGAGCAGAGAGGAGTCTCCAACGGAGGGGCTGCAGAGGAGAGGGAACTTTTCAGAGGACAGATAGAAACCACCTCCTGCTGGAAATGGGTGAACTTTCGGAGATCCATATGGTCTGCATAGGTGTCCAGATATGCACAGAAGTCTTCTCTAGATGGGTATACAGGCGTTCCTGCCCTGAAGCCTCTGAAAGGGAGGCCGCTCGTGTACTTGTCTGTGTTCAAGTGCAGGCCCTCATAGTGTTTCGACCAGGAAGACCCAAACGAATCCCCCTTTTCCAGAATTGCCAAGCTGACATCAGCCTGTGCAAACTGGCGGATTGCAGCAGCAGTTGCAAGCCCTGCCTGACCCGCCCCAATGATGATCACGTCGACGTGGTGGGATGGAGACGGCAAAGGAGCCATTCCGGTAACATGTGTGTGCACGATGGGAGAAGACGAATTGCTCCGACGGAACAGAGGATTAAAACACCTCCACACTGCTTTTCGGGACAACTTCAGCAGAGATCAATTTCTGATCAAAGAGATTCGCCGGTTCTAAAAGAGCTCCTCGCCGATTTCTGATGAGGGCGTCCGGAGACGGGTGCATGTCTGAAGAGGTAGTTCTGTTCTCATGAGGTGCGGAAGTCAAGTACAGCCGTCCACAAGAAACCCCTGACTTGACAAAATACGTGCTTAGGAGAACTACTGTCCTACCCGAATGGAATCCTCGTGTGAGAATCAACAAGCTTTGAATCTTTCCCACAGAATGACAATGAATGACACGATACGACTCCTATATGATTGATTGCCGTCTCCGCATGACAATGAATGACACGATACGACACCTATATGATTGATTGCCGTCTCCGCCGGGTGCGTGCAGGTTTTTTTTTTTCGGACAATGAAAAGCGAGGCGAAAAGTGGAGCCAAGGAAGAAAAAGTGCGACCCCATAGAGTTGCCGGACGGTGTAGCGGCCGTCTGTCAGCAAGCGTGGCAAAGCGGTGAAGTGTGTTGCAACCCTTACATCCCTCAGCTCCCATGTCGAGAGCGTGCCCCATGCAAGGCCGCAGTCCGCAGAGGCGTCTCCGCGAAGGCGGAGGCGTCTCGGTGGTTAGAGAGTCGGGCACCGCCGAAGGCTGGCAACAGAGCACGGAAAACTGGCCGCTGTGGTACAGTGCAGGGAAAACAGGCTTGAGTGGAGGCTGAGGGCTCTGTAGGGGACCTGCGCACACAACTCCCGCTTATTGTTTTTCTTTCGCACATTGTTCTCAAGCTACTTTCTTTTCTGTTTTAATCGGGAACTTTCAAGGTACTATGAAGGCAACAACACACATTTATTCACGGCATTCCAAGATTTTGGCCCAAACTCTGGAGCGACCCGTCTTCTAATCGGAGTCAACCGATACATCGATCAATCCTCTGAGCTGTCTGTGCTGGCGGCACAATCTCCGGACCATTCACAGAAGATGATGCTGTCTCCTGAAGACTTGCGCAAGTTGGTGAGAGACCGTCGGGTGGGCGGACACAGTCTCTGTTTTGCACCGGTCAGTCTGACACGTCGATGCAAAACAAGGGCAGATCCTCCCGGAAGTGGGCATCGTATCTGTCTTGTGTGCTTTGGCTTCTCTGCAGGATGGCAGTATTTCTTCCGGGTTTGTCGAGAAGGCCCTGAGGTTTGCGTATGGGACACAGGGTGGAAAGGTCAGTCAGTCTTTTAAAAGCATTTGACACGAATCTTGCTGCATGAGGATTGGTTCGAATTCCCTGCCGTCTCTGATGATTGCAGACGGATCCATTTTGTATTTGGGCGTCTGGGTTGGTATCCGTCGCCTTCGGGTTCGAGGAGGAGCTGAGCGCTGCAGGAGCAGACCCTGTGAGAGACGACGCTGGCCTCTTCCTGAGCTCTGACGAGGGCGCTTCTCTCCTTGGGTGTTTCGTTCTGCCTCTCCTCCACAATCTTCTGTCGAGACTTGATGAGTACCTGGCAGACCCCGGTTGGTGTGGTTGGGGAGTGAGGGGGTGAGGGGAAAGGGCAACTTGTGCGAGAATCCTGTGCAAATGCACAAAGACCCTCACGTCTTTTTTCTCCCCGTTTTCTCTTACCCTCATTGCAGAGACGGCAGAATTGCAAGCTGAAGTTCTTCTTCGCGTCGCACGAAGTGCAGAGGTCTGTTTGTCCAACCGCAGAGGGAGGGTCTGGAGTGACGCTGCGCAAGAATTCTAAATGCCGGGAGTTATCCTTGGAGATCCAACAAGACAGACAGGATATAGCGCCCGTGGTTTTCGGGGTTCGGTCTGTCGGTCTAAGCCCACTATGCCCTCTCTCCTTCTGTGTGTGTGAGAGGGTGTTTGCGTGGATGTGTGTGTGTGTGTGTGTGTGTGAGAGAGAGAGAGAGAGAGACAGACAGAGAGAGAGAGAGAGAGAGAGACGCCCGCAGCCCTCCTCTTTTTCCACCTGACATCTTCCCGTATCCCCCCTTCTCACCTCATCTCACCTCCTCAATTGATCTTTCTGGTTCTGGGTGGGTGACTGGAATGGAGGTGAGCACTGCTTGGGAAAAGCGAGCGTCCCTTTCTCTCTTTTTCTCTTTTTGGATCCATGCAGCACCGAGGGATCCCCTTTTTGGACACGATCGACCCTGACAGGCTCTCCTCTGGCTACCATATCTGCGGAGCGGTGGGCTGCGATGTATGCAGGGACGACTGTGTGGGGGGGCTCTGATTCCTTTCCTTTCTGTCTGTTTGTGTTTCTGTCTGTTTCTCTGTCCCTGCCGTCTCCGCTGTCTTCCTTGAGTGAGTGAGTGAGTGACTGACTGACTGACTGACTGACTGATGGACTCGAGAGACAGACGCAGCAATACAGACCGTGAGTGTGCCTCTTCTCTTCTCTTCTCTACACAGCTGTCTATTGCTGTGAATGGTTGCATTGCAGAAGCCCGGAGAAAAAGAGAAGGAGCGGAGTGACCGAGAGAGAAACGCGCTCCGATCGCTTGAAGATCCTGCGCTCGTCCGACTGGTCAGATCAATCACGTTACATCAAATCAGATGGGAAAGGGACTACTTGTGCACATGACTGGCCGACTGTCAGACTGTTCCATCTCTAAGTATCAGCGTCCGTCCGTGCACAAGTCATTCTGAAGCAACGAGGAGAGAAGGAGCATCTATTGTGTCCAAGCAGCAAAGCCGAGAAACGGAACGAAAAGGGGGAAAAATTCTGCTCTTGGGTCTGGAGCGGGAGGGCGAAACAGAAGGGACTGAAGGAGACAGTTGCGGGGAGATAGAGAGAGAGAGAGAGAGAGAGAGAGAGAGACGCACGAAAATCTGCATAGGTGAAGGAAGTGGGACAAAGTCCAATTTTTTTTTTTTTCTGAACCCTTTTCTTTCATGCACCGTCTCTACAATTGCGTCAAGCCCCGTTTCCAGCTCTTTCCTTCGGTCGTTTCCTGTCTGCAGACTGCCTTCTCCTCTCCTGAGCGCATCGTGAAAATTTGTCATCGTACCCTCCCCCTTCTGGTCTGTGGGTTGGTTCAGGGGATCCTTGCGTGTGTGCGTGTGCGTGTGTGTGTGGGAGAGAGAGAGAGAGAGAGAGAGAGAGAGAGGGAGGTTGGGTTTGGGTCAGGGGGACGTGAATCTGTGTCAATTGGGTACGGCTCTGTTTCTTCCCTGCCCCGAAAGTCGTCCGGCTCTTATTCCGAATGCCCATACTTGCAACGACAATGGAGAGGTGGATGAGCGCGTCAGAAGACTGGCCGTCTCTCTCCCGACAGTCTGTTGTTCAATCCGTGCGTGCCAAAACAAGTTCAAAAGAAGACTCAAGTGAATGTTGGTCTATTTACCGATGTCCAATCAAACCAATAAAAACTGGAGTCGGCTGCCATTTTCAACTTGCCTTTCAATACCTCTTCCGAAATTCTCTCTCTCTCTCTCTCATTTGCTCTCTCCCCTTTCTTCTGTCCTCCACGCTCTCCTGCATGTTCTCAAATTCTCCTGCTGGACACACGTTCATTGGTGCCAGTAAAGATTCAAGAATCATTCGAGAACGGGCTGAATGTTTTTCTTCAGGTCCAGCGATGCGTCTCGTTTGTGAGCCGGCACCTGACCGACATGCCTGAGGTTGCTGTGTGTGCGTTGGTCGACTCTTGTGCGAGGTCGGTGGAGGATTGGGAGGAGGATCGCGTGTGCGTCTTGAACGTGCGTCCGCCTGGTTACTTCAACCCTCCTCGACCTTGTCGAGCGACCACTTTTTTCTCATTTGTGTGTATGAGAAAGAAGCACTCGTTGCGTCTGTCCAGCAATGAGAAAAGAGACAGGGGATCGGCTTAGAGCTGCGTTGACTTGGAGGTTATGGTCGTCTGCGCTTCTGTGTCCTTTTTAACACACAAACGCACACAGACACGGGCAAAGTGGGGGGTATAAAAACTCAAGAAGCTTTCCGAAGAAGCTCTCTTGCTTCGGAGAGTGAGAGTAGTGACTTTCCTCTTGTCAACAGGCTCCCTCATGTCTCTTTCTGGACGGTGAGTTTGTCTCTTTTCGTGTGCCTGCTTGCTTGCCTGTCTTATTGGTTCTTGGCTTCTTGCAGAATTTGCGGTCTCGTGTTTCGGTGTCCTCCTCCGTCCTCTGGTTTCGTGCCGTCTCCCTCCGATGACTTTGGAACCCGTTTGGTGGGGGGAGGGGACCGTCAGGGAAGGGGCGGGGTAGATGAACGGGACGGAAGACTGAGCTCTGTTTTGAGTATTTTGACGAGAGCGGCGGCGGAGGAGGAGGCTCTGGAGAATGAGGAGAACGCTGGGTTTTGGGAAGTGTCTGAGAGAGGAGTTTTGAGGGGAGGGGTCGCGGAGGGGAATCATCGCGGTGGTGTTGGAGGAGGAGGAGGTCGGATGGAACCACGGGAACTGAAGGGGGTTAGAAGACTTCCTGTCAATGACGGTGTACTTGTGGTAGGTTCTCTTGCATTGACCTCTTTCTTTTTGTGCCCGCGTTTTGCATGCCCAGAGAAAAGACCACGCTGATCCCGTCATTTATTCCACTTTATTTGGTTTGCCGTGAGGCCTCCCTTTACACTGGTCTGGGCACTTCAGTTTTGCTCTCTTTTCCTCCCCTTTTGTTTCTGTTTTTGACAGGTGTTTGTGCGTGCGCACGTACAGACTCGTCTCCTTTTTTCCAACCGCGTACCTTTTTGTCTGTCAGGCTCTCTGGCTATTTGTCTCTTTGCCTCTTTGCGGCTCTCTTCCCCATTTACCCTTTTTTTTTCTGTCCTTGGGGTCTCCTCTTCTCCTATCATTTTGCTGCATGATTCTTCTCCGTTCGCGTGTGCCTGTTGTCCGCTTTTCTTGTCGATGTGCATCACTTGTCTGCAGGGTTTTGCAATCAACGCATAAATTTGGTGGATTTGTTTTGTCGTCTTTCCAGGTCCACTTTGGGGACAGTGAGAATGTTGAGGAGATTCCATATCCTCCGTCTGCCTACCTGTCTGCCTGTGTGCTTGTGTTTCTGCCTGGCTGTCTGTCTGTATGTAATCGTGTACGTATGAATGAATAAATGAATGAATGAATGAATGCATGCGCGCGCGCGCGTCATTCGGTCTGTCTTTTGGGGTTTGACACTCTGCAGGAGTGCATCAACTGTTTCTCGGCGTGCCTTGGAAGACCCGGGGTCCGTGGGTTCGGAAACCCCCATTCTCTTGGTGTTGCACTCCCGTGCTTCCTTCGCTCGTTTCCTCGCTTGCTTCTACTATCAACGGGAATGCATTCCGCAGAAGTTTGATTTCTCTTCTCTTTAGATCTGTGTGTCTTATCAAATGCTCTCTTTCTTGAAGTGAAGCGACGTCAACCGGGTTGTTCACAGCCTCTCGGTCGGCAAGTATTCCACAGACGAGACAGGGTGTCTCCCAGTTTTTGTCTTTCTTTCTTGTTCTCTCCTTTTTCCCCTGCCCCGCAGCCTTCTCTATTTTTATGCTTTCTCTCAGGTCCGGAAAGATGCCCTGAGGAGCCTCGAAACAATTCAGAGACGTGCGGAGGTGGAGGTTCTCATCCTGGTCTGTCTGTCTGAGTGGTCGTACATTTCTTTTGTCTGTCTGTCTTTCTTTTTTTATTTATTTGTTTCTTTCTTTGATTGTTGGTCTGTCGTGTGCGTGAATGCAAGAAAAGGGGTAAAAGAAACATGCAGTCTGCCTCTCCGTGTACGTCTGGCTGTCTCTCTGTGAGAGGGGAAGAGGGGGGACGAAAAGAAATGTATAGTCTGTCTCGGTCTGTCTCTGCCTGTTTCTCTGTGTTGCTGTGTCTCTGCCTGTCTTTTTCTGTCCATCCATCTGACTGCTCTCCGTGTACAAGATCTGTCAGAAGAGTCGAAGAAATATGGAAAGTGAGTCGACAGACAGGGCAGGCAAGCAAACATGCCAAAACACACATGGCTTGCAGAACAAGTGCATGAAATCCGTGGAAGGAAAAGTAGCACTTACGTCATGCAGTGGTAAGGGATGGCCAGACTCCACACGTGGTCTGAATTTGATGTGAAGACATATTTTCCTTGTTTGCGTGTAAGCAGTGAACGTTGAATAAGTGCATCATCCCCTTTCTACACTTTCATTCATTTTCCGTATGATATTCCCACAGACGATTTACTACTCGTCTCTGCTGAACAACCAGGTCTACAAAGGGGAACTGTAGTCATCCTTCAGCTGTGCCGTAGACGCCCCAACAGTCCGAGGCTCCGAGCTGGAATTCGCCTCCACTTACGCATGTACAACGCGCCGGTCAAGGAAGCAACGTGACTGTCCTTAGTGTGTCCCACACGATCAACGTTCTGTATGGCTGTGAAGTAGTCGCCGACTGCTGAGCTCTTGTAGAGCGTCTGGACTTAGCACACCTTTTGACACATCTGTGACGGTGCTCTCATTAGGAGCACCATCATCATCCCGTCGGATCAAGCCAAACTACTATACCGATTTCAATGATTTAGGATTTCACATTATGAGTTATAACTGTAGCATTGTAAATCGATAGCAGACCAGTATAAGCGGTTTTCCTATACGCATCTTAGTCTAGATCTTAGTAGGCATCAGCTAAAAAAAATATCTAAAAAAAAATAATAATAAGCAATCTCAAGAAATTTTTTTTTACTTCTTCAAGCTTAACACTTAACAACAGTTGGTATGACTATGACGCGCCATCGTCATCCATGCGCAACATACGAACCTAGATACGAATAATACTTGTGCAACAGTTGTTTGACTTATATAGTGTTTGTAATGTGACTTTAGGGCTAACTTTAGGGTTGATAAAAAAAGAAATTTAGCTAGAAATTAAGGGTTTT
The DNA here is from genome assembly GCA_018398765.1 of Chromera velia. Taxonomy (NCBI): domain Eukaryota; family Chromeraceae; genus Chromera; species Chromera velia. The sequence continues at coordinate 58,768 of JAHBMJ010000764.1, read as the reverse complement.
ACCATCGTTTGGGGAGACTTCTTTTTTTAGTCAACACGTAGCGGTTTTTTATGCATAGTGATGAATGAATTCACAAAGAGATGATAAGACAAAAAATAATAGAATATAATTTATTAAGATTTACATTTCAGGTATTTCTATACGTTTCAAAGATATTTCTGAATATACGTACTTCTGTGGGCTACTACAATAGAACATTTAGTAGAAAATATGTAATTACATACATATACGCCATTCAACGTACATAATATTATTAAACTGATGATGAAAAACTCAAAATCTACATATAGCTTAAGCTAGGTAGACTTAATTATGATTCTAGTTATGATTGGACCCGGCTCACTTTATATACCACGTACCTAGTTTAATTAGACAACGCTTAGTCTTCAAGACTACCGAGTTATCACTTAGGTTATCACGAGTTCCCGGCTCTTGTAATTAGCATGTAGCAATATGTAGGACTTACTAGCTACAGTAATTAACACTTATAGTTCTGGCACTATGAAGTGACGGTTGGAGTTGTGTGCTGGCAATTATGTCCATCATGATGATAGACATGCAAGCGAAATGCACTAACGTACTACTTGAGAACATGGGGTGAAAGCTGCGGTGAAAGGTGTTTCGTCAGGATTCTCACTTTGTCAGGTGACCATTGAGAAGACCCACACACTGCATCTTGTGATCGTGCTGAATGAACAGTGCTGTTAAACTCCCCACAGATCAACACGCAGTTCTCTCTTGTGTAGCCCTTCAGGGTATTTAGCCGCTCAAGTGACATGCGCCACTCCATATCCCTGTGGTAGCCAAAGGGGATATTCGAATAGGCACATCGCAATCGCTGGGCGACCAGCAAATCCAGAATATCCATCCATGTCAAAGTGTGACTTCCGGCCCCAACCCGGCCTCGACACTTACGTTGACGGGCTGCAGACCGGCTTGAGTGCATCTGGCGGCCAACCTCGCCCCTCAAAGTTGGGCTGCCTCGCGAGGGACCCCGAGCTCTGAGCTCTTCCAGTTCTTCTTCGGCTTGTGGCATAACAGTTTCTTCCTGCTTGCAGATGATAGATTGGACCTTGTCACGAGACCACAAGTTGCTGCTTCTCTCGTGAGAATTATGGCCCACGTGCCGTCCCACGTTAAGTTCCCGACAGATCCACTGGATGTTCCCCAGCTCATATCCCCTGTTGGGATTCAAGCGCTCCAAGCTCCCCCCCCAATCGATATGCGGTGCAGCTTGCATCAGCATGCCAGAGTAATAGCATCGCCCTTTCTGTGAGTCCCACAAGCTTCGCAAGTCATCCTTCGTCAGTGGACACTCAGCCAAGCCCCACCTGTCGCCCCTGCTTTTTTGGCGGCACCTGACGTTGCCAAACGTGATCGAAATCAGCCTGTGTAGTTCTTCCAGATGTCTGGGTCTGGCAGAAAGCGAAGTCACCATAGCTTGGAGTGATCAGATGTATGAGCTATGAATTGTCCAGGTTTACAAGTTTGAACAAAGCAACACCCATCAGTGAAAGGTGGGACGACTCAGCATCTGGGTAGGCCTCGATCTCAGGGGGCATGTCAAACAATCGAATGTAGTCGAACCAGATTCTTGGTGAATCGTGCCACAAATGTCGCATTTTATATATACATGCTGGTGTACTTGACTCGCGTTGTGACATGAAATCTATGTATAGCTGACCGTAGCTGCATGCCGCTGCATGAGCAAGCTACATGCAGGCAAGTTCTGAGGCAAACCACAACGGGGAGAATATGAAGAACAGCAACACACAACGCTATTAATAACTCTAAATGCATGCAACACGTACATACACGTACAGTCTGTGAATGCAACACATGCATGTCACGTCGCGACGCGCATGCAGGCCCATGCAAGTGACCCCGGCCGGAAAGCGTAGCGGGGGGTACTTACAAATTATTAATAAACAGCTTTGGGCCCCGGCACACGATCCCTATATATAGCTCATGCAGTGGCCCCCCGCGCGCGCGGCCCTTGCAAAGAAGTGGCAACATATATATGTGGCAACACGAATGCAACATACACCGCGCGCGTGTGTTGCGCCGATCGACGTCATACAGCTTCACCGTTCACCACAAGAAGGCAAACTGGACATTGAATGGACACTGTCGACTATAACTGCTGCTTCCGGGACGGGCATTCTCCGTGCACTGATTGTAACATTTCTAGACGATACGAGAAACCTTCTTCTGTGTGCGTTGTAAACAAACGACGCTGCCTTCTCATCCGTCTCCTTCCTGACTGACCTTTCTCAGTGAAGCTTTCCTATCGAATTGAGTTTTCCCCAAGTCTTGCCTATCATCCAATGCTTCGCCACGTATACCCGGCGTTGAGTTTTGCAGCTTTTGCAGTTGCAGGAGGGATCTTCAAACACCTCGACCTCCCTTTCCCATTGAATGTTGCGATTCCTTTGGCAGTGGGGCTGCTTGTGCCCCTGTTCTGTGTGCTGGACTACCTGAGGAGGTGGGAAATCGCCAACCCTGATGAGTGGCAGCTGTTGATTCGAAACGGTAAACTGGTGCAGTCCGGTGTGGGAGCGTGCCACTTCAAGGACGCGTTCGACACTGTGGTCAGGTTTCCCTCTTCCATTCAGAAGGTGACCTTCAAGGTCGAACAGGTGACCTCGGAGATGCAGGGAGTGGTTGTGTCAGGATACGCGCTGTGGAGCGTGCACAGAGAGGGAGAGGGGCCCTGGAAAGCGTACAAAAATCTGATGCTGAGGGTCGGTACCAGAGAGAAAGGGTGCGGTCGGTCTTCCAATTTGTTGTGCATGAAGTGCCTGACCTGACTGTTGTTGTGGCGAACAACACGGGGGCGATTGCAGGGCCGTGCGATGTGCTGTGAGGTGTTCCGTGGTGAGAGAATCCGCACTGTCCCCTGTTTGTCCCTCTCTCCCTCTGTGCAGGACAAGGACAGAGACGGAACCTCAGACTCCAAACTGGGCAGCGGATACATCTCTGACCTGGCCACATCCATCATCAGGGTCCGTCGGTCGGCGTGAGCCTGTGACTGCATGGAGGCTTTTTCGCGTGCCATGCGTCCGGACGAAGAAAGACAGAGGGATAGCTTGACGATGGGCTGCTGCGTTGGGAGGGTAGGATGCAATCGTCCCTCTCTCCGTCTGTGCGTCTCTCTCTGACTCTGTCTGTCTCTCTCTGCCTGTCTGACTGTTTCTTGGACTGCATGAGATGTCTGATCTTAACCCTTTCCTGGAGCTCCCCCCCCTTTGAACGTTCTCTGTCTGTCAGCCTGGTTCGTCTGATAGAACGAAAGTGGAAGAAGACAATTAGCGAATGGAGGAGAGTCAAACCAAAGTGCATGCATGCATATGTGTGTGTGTGTGTGTGTGTGTGTGTATGTGTGAGTGTGAATGTGTGAGTGTGAATGTGTGAGTGTGAATGTGTGTGTGTGTGTGTGTGTGTGTGTGTGTGTGTGTGTGTGTCCATCTTTTCCTTTTTTCTTGTGTATCTGCAGGTCTGCATCGCCCAGCAAACTCTTCAAAGCTGCCTCACACGAAGAGACGAAATCAGAGACAGCGTGAGGGAGCAGGTGAGGGGCAGACAAGGGACTTGCAAAATGATCTGCAGACAAACGGAGGGAATTAAGAAGACATTTTGTTCCTTTTGGGAATCTCTTGCTGGCTCCTTTTGCTCCGTGTGTCTCTGACCTTCTTGTCTTCTGTCTCTGCGTTAGCCATCGCTCTGTTTCTTTTCTTGTCTTCTACTCTGTCTCTCTTCTTTTCAATCTCTTTGCATACCTGCGTGTATTTTTGCATCTTTCCATTCCTTGTGTATGGAATAAACGAATGAATGAATGCAGATGATGGCAACCCTCCCTGGGTGGGGCGTCTGGCTGGAGACGGTCGAGATCACTGACGTCCGTATCTCCAGCAAGGCACTCTTTGAGGACCTTCAGGTGTGTGTGTGTGGGGGGGGNGGGGGGGGGGGGGTCCACCGGTTGTCAATTCAACTGCGTCCATTCATTCGTGCACGCCCGTTGCTTGAATTGTCTGGCGTCAACATCGTGCCTGCCTTCCGCCAGAGCTCTCCATGTGTCATGTATGCAAAAGTAAGTAAGTAAGTAAGTGAGAGTGTGTGTGTGTGTGTGTATTTGTATTTGTGTGTGTGTGCGCGTGTGCGTGTGTGTGTGTGTGTGTGTGTGTGTGTGTGTAAAGTAAACGGATGTCTCTCTCTCTCTCTCTGTGTGTGTGTGTGTGTGCGTGTGTGTGTATATGTGTGTGTGCGTGTGTGTGTGTATGTGTGTGTGTGTGTGTGTGTGTGTGTGTGTGTGCGTGTGCGTGCGTGCGTGTGTGTGTGTGTGTGTGTGTGTGTGTGTAGGTGTGTGTGTGCGTGTGTGTGTGTGTATGTGTGTGTGTGTGTGTGTGTGTGTGTGTGTATGTGTGTGTGTGTGTGTGTGTGTGTGTGTGTGTGTGTGTGTGTGTGTGTGTGTGTGTGTGTGTATGTGTGTGTGTGTGTGTGTGTGTGTGTGTGTATGTGTGTGTGTGTGTGTGTGTGTGTGTGTGTATGTGTGTGTGTGTGTGTGTGTGTGTGTGTGTATGTGTGTGTATATGTGTGTGTGTGTAGGTGTGTGTGTGTGTCCGTGTATATGTGTGTGTGTGTGCATGCTCCTCGAACGGTATGTCTTGTCTCTTTTGTGCCTGTTGCAGGCCGAGTTCAGGGCAGAGCAACGGTTGAAGGCCGAGCGTGTGCGTCTGGGCACAGAGAGGAAGCTGCAGGAGGAGCAGTTGGCGGCAGATCTGGAGGTATGCGTGGGAAGGGTGTGGGTCGGTGGGCGTGATAGCGATTGTGTGACTGCATGAGCCTTTGCTTCGTCATGCCCTCTGGCACCCCTCTCTTCTTTTCTCTTTTCCTCCCTTTAGTATTTCTCTCTCTCTCTCTCTCTCTCTCTCTCTCTCTCTCTCTCTCTCTCTCTTTCTTTCTTTCTTTCTTTCTTTCTTTCTTTTCTTTCTTTCTTTCTTTCTTTCTTCAGTTCCACGCCTTTTGCTCCCTTTTCTTCCTGTGCCCGATCCCCCCCCTTTCTGTTGTCCCCCACACAGTCCTCACCGCCTTCATTTTCCTTTTCTATCTCTTGTTTCTTTTTGCAGGCGGCCAAACGAAAGGCCGAGGCAGAGACCCAGAAGGCGGTGACGCAAGCAGAGCAGAAGTACGTTCGTCAAGAGAAGGAGTCGAAGAGTTTGGAGTTGACCCAGAAGATCCTCCTCGAGCGCCTCGAACGAGAGAAGGCCTACGCTCTGGCTGAGTTGCAGAAGGAGAAGGAAGTCGAGATGAGGAGGCAGGAGAACGCACAAGCTCTTAACAAGATGAAAGTGGATGCAGAGCTGGAAATTCTGAAAAAGAAGGATGAGAGGGTGCAGCATCTGACAGAAGGGAACTTCCGTTTGATGCAGATTGAGGCAACCAAAGAGGTCTTCTCACGAATTTCGGACTTCAGAGTTTCCGCTTTCAACGGAGGGGCGGCAGGTGGGGCGGACCCTTCTACCCTTCTTCCTGCCGCAGGGGCGCTGGGCTTCGCTCAGCAAGTCGAGGTCTTGGAGGGAGTGCGGGAAGGTCGGGGGAGGTGAGCCTCGAGGGACATGCAGGCGGCCCCCTCGCTCAAATGAATGGAGGGAGGATAATCTGATTGCACTTGAAGAGGGGGGGAATTGAAAAGCGGTGGGTGGTTCTACTGCGACATGCGGTCCGAGGGGGTGTCATGCGAGTTTCCGGGCCTTTCGCGAGACGCAATGAGCCAAGGGACGAGCGTCTTTTGCATCATGTGTCGGTATGTGTCTCCCTGGTCCCTGCTGTAACAATTGTATTCATGAATAGTCGACGTGTCGGCTTGTGCAATATTTCCCTTCATGTGTGGCCTCGCATTCCTCAACAGTTGTCTTGCACTTCCAAGTGCATTGTGCACTTCGATCTTGTGTAAGCTTTTTTCCTGCAATTTAAACTACCTGAAAGGTTGATACACAGCAGGGTTCCAACCAACGTGAAATTTGAAAACTGATGAAATGCCTGTTACGTATTGTCACGCCATTTTCATGCATTCGACGTTGAAAATTTGTGTGTGGCCTAGTGTGTGGCCCACAGAGTGCCAGTGGGTGCACAGACTGGCATTATTCGGCAGTGTATGAAATAAAAAACCGTCAAAAACAAGATTGAGTCTAAGATTGAGTCTCAATCAGACTTATTTTTTATGCAATTAACTCATAACTGCTAATTGGTCACCTTACGTCACGATATACGGTACTGACTCAAACCATAAATTCTAAGATATATATACAACGACTTATCAATAATATAGAACCTAGAGTGTTACAATATAGCCAGATCTAGAGCCAGATGTCTTGCAGTGTTGCGTAGAGGAATTAATGGAAAGACTAATTAAAGTAAGGCGGACTTGCTAGGAACAGATCTCAAAATGCATTCCCCCTCAGAAAAAAAAAAGACTTACCATGATCCATATATAAGCTATGAATATTTTTTTTAAATTACCTGTTTAGTAGGATAGTATTTATCTTCCGAGTGACCTGCTTATAGCTAATGCTATATGTATCTAACGGCTAACATAACTTGAAGGATTTGCCTTTTTTGTAAAAAAAAGGATTGTTATGTTGTATGATCGACTACAATATCACCACATTTTATTTTATATATAAGTCGATCATATATATAATTAATTTAGTATGTTGAAAGACCACTTAGACCAACCTTAGCTAAGTTCTATTCGATCGATCAGTCTTTTACTTAGTCTTTTACGGTTCAAGATGAGTATACTGCTGAATCCCCCCATCTCTCCCCCTTCGCCTGAATGGCCTTGCATGTCCCTGATGCACGTACTTACTGCCCATAGGTGGGCGACTTGCAGCCACACTCGGATTCGTCCACACATAGTGGGAAGGCCTAGCGATGCGGCTGCCTACTACAATGCTTAGCAGACCACTATGTAAACACACTCATAAAAAGAATCTTGATGAAACAAAAAGTGTGGGAGAGATGTAGTAAAGAGGAACTTAAGGATGCTTTTCGAGATGTGACTGCCGAACAGCTCGCAGAAGTCCACGACAAAGAAGAGAAAGGGAAAGGAAACAGAAAGCTGCGCTAGGAGCTGCGTTCTAAGGTAGAAGATCTGATTGGTATACTTTATCAGATGAAAGGGGGGGGCATTGACTTACAGTTTGTTCCTAGCGTCTGGCCTATACGTCTTTCATCTGTTCCTTCTGTCCTGGTTACTGCTCTCGCTACTAGCTCTCTCTCTCATGCGACCTCTTTTATCAGATGAAAAGAGCAAGAGAGACAGGCTCTACACGTAGGCATACGGTCGCAAAAGTAAGAGAGGATGCATGCTATCGCTCCACCCCTGCCCTCTGTCACTCTGTCTTTCACTCGCACTTCGTCAGAGAAAATCAAGCATAACTTAATATTATCCTAGGACCGTAATTCAACTGCATCTATGTTTGTCGGCAGTAGCAAGGGTTTTGAAGTTTGAAGTGCAAGGCAAGAAATTCATGTATCGTGATGAGATATGTCATTGCATGTATGCGTACATGGTGTGGAGTAATGTGCATGAATATATGGTGCAAGGCGGACGTCAGATAACTGGTACGCAGGTCTAGGGCTCCGGCCCCAAACATAATGTAATCCTGTAATCCTGTAGTGGCAACCTAGACGGCCAATTCAGGCTTGGAAGGCCCTAGGGCGGAACATATCAATCAATCAATCAAAATCAATCAGGCTAGAATTCAGGTCAACTACGTCTACTAGCAGGTTGGCTAGTATTATTCAACTATTATATCGGTTCAGGATGGTTCAGGCGCTTCGAAGCCCTTCAAAGATGTAAGTACATGCAGCTGTCTACTATATCTCGATAATACTAACCTCGTAAAATATTCGCCGTTTTATTGGCCTACATTCAACTACCCGTACTGAGTCTAGGCCGAAGTTCCAGCCATTGTTCTGGCCTCAGTCTCCTCGCCCTTCAGTCTGACTGATTCTGCAACTCCCAGAAGATGACCCGAGAATCCAAGGAGGCAGACGCAAAGGCAAAAGGCTGAGGAGAGCAGCTCAGAGAATGCCCTGCACGAAAGTCCGCATTAGCGCAGGGAGACAGAAGAGAGGGGAAATCAAGTGGGAGCACAATCAGAAAGGAAAAATTCGTGTATGCTGTCACAGAAGGGACAGAGCCATGCAAAAGAAAAGGCGCTTGCTGCGGATGGTGAAGAGGCACAAAGGGGTATTCATGCATTTGAAGCACGGCATACAGGGATTACAACATGCGTCTGCAGAGCTTAAGTCATGTCCGCAGCAGGGAGTCATTCACCGCAGTGACACGTCACGAGGCACAGACAGAAAGGCGGATGGACAGACAGACCTTCTTTTCCTTTCCAGCTTCTTCCTTTCTCACTCATTGTCAGTGCTAAAACAGGTGAAGTTTCCCGTCCATTTCTTCCCTTCCCTTTCCTTTCTGGCACAACGACAGAAGCAAACGAGACAGACAGACAGAGACAGTCGGAGGGACAGTGAGGAGTCTGATGCATTGGCAGACGAACGTTTGGACACCCCCTTTTACTTGTGTCACCTCTTCTTTTCCCCTTCTTTCGGCACCAGGGTACCAGAGCTCCCTCCCTCCCTCCATACGAACACCAGGGGCCCCCCCTTGCCTAAGACAGTCTTGCGCTTGTCAATTCGAAGGTTTTTTCTACCTGGGTCAGATCGATTCTTGTTGTATCCTTTCACTCCAGGGGGTATGGAAAAAGTGCAATTCAGTCACGAAGCTTCTTCTTCCTCTTCTTCTATAGCGTTCCTCAAAGGAGAAAAGCCGCCTCGCTGTACTTACTCACTCAAGGGGGCGCACACTGCCGTGACTGCGTCTCTGTGCGCATGGGAAAGTACTCGTACTTCCCTCAGCTGCATGCATGCATGCAGGGAGGGCAAACACAGAGAGAGAGGGACTCAGGAACGGCACATCAATGGGAGCAGAGATGTTGACACTAAGAAAGAACTGATTGCATCATTCGATTGCCTTCCAAAAACAACGAAGACCATCATTTGTTCTCAATGATCTGCACACACAGAAAGAAACAGGCGAGGCCGGTGAGATAGAAAGACAAATGCAGAGACAACCTTCAGAAGACTGCATGGGTTCGTTGAAACGCTCTCCCCCCTCCCAACTCACACTTTCACTCTCCAAAACACGGAGGGAGCCATCAAGAGCGCCTGCGAGGACACACCATCTCTATCGATCTAATAGTGAAAGTGCACACCTCACATGCAGAGCCTCTCTCTCGCCTTTTTCGGACTCTCCTTTTTTGCCGCCTTCGTGTGTGCATTCATTCAGTCAGTTCCTGGAAGAATTTCAGTCAGACGATGGAGACAAAAGGAAAGGAGTAAAAGGAAACGCTCCACGCCCCCTCCTTTACTTCGACAATCTCGTTCTCCGTGTATGTATGGCAACGGAAGTAACATCCATACTGCAACAATTTATCACGCAAGCTGACTAACCAAATGCCTCAGTATTCTGCGTTCTGACTGGCTGACACAACAACAAAGAGAAAGAAAAAAAGACAACCGAGAAAGAGAGGGAAAATGTAAAAAAACAAAAATAAAAAACAAAAGAAAGAGCATACCCAAGAGCCAACACACCGACCCACCCAAAACTGTCAGCTTCCCGTCACCAATCGGCACTCCACAGGAGACTTTCGCACTTCTTCCTGAATCCTGCCCGCCTCCTTTCCCTCCTTGAGAGCGCTTCAAGCAGCTGCACACACACAAAATTCCAGTATTTCACTTTCAAAGCGGAAGTCTTCTCTCCCACCGATCCATCTCAGCTGGGCGTGCGTCACTCCGGTGCCCACAATCACAGCACAGCAGAGCATGCCAGCTGCAGACGGATCCACTGACGGTAACCAGGCACAAACAAAAACAAATCAAGGAAGGAAATCAGGTGCAAACAAAAACAAATCAAGGAAGGAAATCAGGTGCAAACAAAAACAAATCAAGGAAGGAAATCAGGTGCAAACGGCACGCGAATCGTTGTATTTCAGAAGGCATGCGGACATAACTTTTCACAGTACTCGCAAGGGTGCACTCTCTCTTTGAGGAATTCCTCGTGTCTTCATCGTCTGCCTTCTCCTCTGCTCTCTTCTTTTGTGTCCTCTTCTGTGCTGCTGACCTGTCTGCGCCCTCCTTCCACATTGCCACGCTGCCGTCTCCAGATACCGATTGGAGGAGACCGTCATTGAGGAAGCACAAACTTCGCACACCCCCGGAAGAGGAAGAAGCAGACGTCGAGACGCCATCTGCCTTGTCCTTTCCCTTTCCCTTTTCGCTCCCGACAGCAGATAACAAGCCTCCGTCAGTCTGTAGGAAGAGAAAAAGGGAGATGGGGGGGAGGCAGGAGGAGAGGCAGTTTTTCTTTGTTTGGATATGATCTACAGCACAAAGAAGGCTAGTGTCCCTGTTTTGAGATTGCAGAGCAAATCAATCAAACAGCTCATTGAGTGAGTAATTCGTTGGGGCAGTGGTACAGAATAAGGAAGAAACTAATACTTACATACAGTCGCTCGAATCGATTCTGCTGCACAAGCCAGATGGACGATGACACCTTCGAAATGCGAAAGGGGCCGATGAAGAGAGAGAGAGAGAGCACGCGAGAGCGAGATTAAAAGAAAATCTGAGTGCGAGTGGGGGACGACATTTTCACTCACCTTCCACCTGTTCAGAACCTCCAGACGAACACCCCCCTTGGCCTCTTCTCGTTCTCTCTCCTTTTCAACACCTCCCCCTGCAATCGACTTTGTCTTTCCTCCCTTAGCACCCCCCCTTTTCTTTTCCCCCTCATCTTCTCTTTCCCCCCTTTCTCCCACTCGAAAGAGGAGCAATTCAGAGCCGGAAGTGCCCACAGCCAGACGACAGGAAGAAGCAGAACCACGCTCCAGATCCCAACACAGACATGTCACGGCCTGCAGTGAGAATTCAGAAGAGCTTTCTTCCCTTCAGTAGCGATTCCCTTTTGAAAAAGGAATCACCTTGGAGATACAGGAAACCAAGGGCATTAGCGAAGAGGAGACAAGGCGGAGGTCAACAAAGAGGTGAAGAACATGGGCAAAAAAGAGACGGAAGAAAACGAAAAATGGGCACAGAGTCGAGGCCGTCAGAGAACAGCTATGAGAATGAATGTGACTACGAAAGACCACATATCAGGGAAAAGCAAAGACAGAGAGCCAGACAGAAACGCAAGACAACTGCGCAAACAATCAGAAGAACACAAGCCAAACAAACAAGAAAGTCCAGCCAACCCATCACAAAGATCAGAGGAGGGAAGCCGGGAAGAAAAAGAGGCAAAGAGGATGAAGGCTCAACAGAAACATACAAAAGAAACAGGTACACAGAAAAGAAAAGAAAAGAAAAGGAGAGGAAAGAAGAGTCCAACAAATTGACGGACCGAATTGCACCTCTCTTCAGCCACAGGATGCTCTGGAGCCTCTCCCGACGCCCCCCATGACCAAATTTTGCCTGCGCGCGCATTTGTGTATGATTTGGGAAGAAGAAGAGAAAGAAGATCGGTGGCTTCCCTGACTCCTCGCCGAGCATTTGGAGCGCTGACATTGGCAACGCTTCCACATCGGTTGGAGGTCCAGCCAAGTCATTACGTCGGCACAGGAGACGAAGAGATTCCCTCATCGAGTGCGAGGTCGAGAAACATCAAAGAGAGTGAAGGCCAACAAATCAGACGACGATAAGTCGGGGAAAGGGAAGGACAGCAGCCTGCTTTTCAAAACAGATGACTAGAAGAAGGAGACTCTGGAACTGCATGGTCAAGGCGAGGGAGACACAAACAAAGAGGCAGACAGATTGTGCATTCATGCGCCAAATGCAGAACCTCCTTTCTTCTCTTCAGAGGACAAAAGACGGACAAGACAGGCGACCGAAAAGACAGACAGACAGACAGAAAGACAGACAGACAGACAGAAAGAGAGATGTACATGCAGGGAAAGAACTGCGAATCGACCAGGCGCGACGAAGTGGGTGTGGACAAATGGGAAAGCAGAAACGGAAGCAAATGTCAGTTTTTAGAAGGAACAAACAAAAAACGAAAATCCTTCGGAAGTTACTCACATCTCCCGTCGCTCCCACCAGTTGCCATCCAGTTGCTGCATCCATCCATCCATCCATCCACAAATGCACCCATGCAGCGACCAATCCGTGTGAGCAGACATACATGCAAGGCCAGCCCATTCACGACATTTCCATCCATGCACCAGTCTGGCCATGCCTTATGCAACACACAAAAAAACCCCCACACACTCACACAGAAGGGGTGGGGTGGGGAGAGGGAAGTCGCAAAGATTCAAGTCGACTTGCTGAAGCAGTCCCTTCTCCCTCTTTTTCGCTTTCTTGGTGGGTTTGGCGGTGTCTCGCTTTGTGCAGCAGACGAGCGGAAATCGCACTCAGGAGCAGAAGGGAAGAGGCGAATCGGACGCTCACGCACGCACTCACTCACGGATCCACAAACATTCATTCACGCAACCGACAGATAGAGTCGCTGACCCCCGAGGATTGATGGACACCGCTAGCACCCCCCTCCCTCCCCCCAGATCCTTCAACCGTCCCATGAAGGTTCCACTCCGAGCATCCACAACGTCAACGGAGCCTCCGGCAATTCCAATTCTTCCTTCGCACTGCTTCTCTCCTTGACGGCCTCCTGAAGAAGAAGAAGACGAGGAGGCGGAGGCGGAGGACGAGGAGGCGGAAGCAACGGTTTCTGATTGAGGAATTGCACTCTCAAGAGGAAACTCTCCGCTCCCAAAAAGAATCACAAACCTGCAATACTAAGATGGTTGCAAGCAGCAGAGAGGGCTCTGTACATTATTCTTCAAATCCGGAGTCTCCATAGACACTCAGACACTCAGGCAGACAGCCAGCCGCACAGACACTATCCGATAGGCCAGCAGCCAGCCAGCCAGACGCAGCCTTGTTAGACCAAACACTCCATCGACGCACGCAGCTTGACATGGCTTTTCTCTCGTCTCCTCGATGGGCGTCTCTCTACACATCAATCTTGGTCGGGAGGAAAAGTCACAAAGCCTACATACACACAGCCCCACTTTCCAGAAAACACGAGAGGAAAGGGTAGAGACGATCTGTCTGTTGACCAACTGACCTCTCACAAGGGGAGAGTGACATCCCTGCCATGACGGGTAGCCTCTCTGTCTCAGATTTGAGGCCCGTGAGGGACTGGGGCTGCACCTGCGTCTTTCTCTTCTTCCTTTCTGCACCCGTCTCTGTCCCTTCAAGTCCCGATTCTGCTGTCTCCTCGAGGTCATCAAAGCCGCTGGAGGAGGGGAAAGGAGACTCCATTGAGAGCTGCACACACACCCACACCCACAGAGAGAGAGAGAGATTTGCATTCGCACATGCCTGCATGGAAAGAAAATGTGATAGAAGGAGAGAGGGGGGGACCAGGGTAGATACAGAGACAGACAGATAGACAGAGACAGATGATAAAGGAAGAGAAAAAAGGCAGAGATAGGAGAGAGAGAAAGAGAGATAAGAGAGAGAGA
>JAHBMJ010000764.1:5000-25079 GCA_018398765.1 Chromera velia | reverse complement strand
GGGGGGGGGGGGGGGGGACTTTATGGGTCCGTCTTTTGACTGGACAACTTTATGAATTAAAGTGGGCGATCGATGGCTGATCAAAATTAGATCCGATGACATCGAAAAGGAGGGGACTGCCCTTTGAAGAAATTGGGACGCTAATGGGAAGGCAGCATGTGCATACGTGCATGCCTGCAGTGTGTGGGAGTTCTCGTAGAACATGCAGACGCCTTCCAACGGACCCTGACTACTGCAGACTGCATCATCAGAGATACTTGAGAGTCAGCTTTTGCCAGCTGTCACTATTTGAAAACTGGCACGTAAGTGACGCGGCGTAACTTGCAAACATTGATTAACACCTAGATTAACACTAGGATTAACATTGATGTACAACTGATACGACTTTTTGACAGCTAAATGAAAGTAAGTCGCCTTCTATACGCCTTCTCTCAGACATAAAAAAATCTTGAGGCCGCACATAGGAAAAAACAAAGTCCTAGAAAAAGTTAGATATGTTATTTTTCAATTATTGTTATTATTGTTTCATGAACTTCCTAGTTAATTTCAAGTGCCTCCAAAAGGGAAAAAATATAAAAAACTTCACACTTCAGTCTACTGCACTTTCGAGTCTCAAACTTACTTTTTCATACTAATTTTCACACAAGATGTGTACCTAACTTTTGACTCATATAAGAATTTTACTTATAAATCCTATTATTCATATATATAAAACTATATGTAAAATCTTCTCTAAACTCATATAACTTTTGTTATCATGCATGTACAAGTCAAATAGTGGCATTGACTTAAAGTTTGTTCCTAGCATCTGGCCTATGCGTCTTTTGTCTCTTCCTTCTATCCTAGTTACTGCTCTCGCTGCTAGCTCTCTCTCTCATCCGACCTCATACTTGACGCTCCTCCGTCCGAATGCCTTCTTCGGCATTTGCTAAGTACTTCCTATCCTTCAGTCATGACCAGCGTACAAGTCAAATAGTTATATAATTCTTCTTGTTGTCTTATACTTACGGATTCACAGTTCCTGTGTATAAACAGTGAAAGACTATGAAAGACGCAAAGTTACGCAAAGTCAAGTATAAAATGGAAGTTAACAGAAAGTTTATCAGAAACGAATTAGATTCAGAACAGTGTGGTAACAGCAACTAACAGCAATAGACAGACACAGAACTTTGAGAGACGGACAAGGAAACAGAGGAACATGCAAAGTGGAGTCTATCCCTTTCACTGCAAGCATCAGTGCCAGCATGAGCTCACAAGGCCAATCAATGGACCTAGCAATGGACCACTCTAGGGACCACTGGCATGCAGCACTTGTCCTCAATCTGCTTGAGGCCGGAATCACTTGCCAAGAAAGATTCGACACCGCCACACGCTCCACTCCCTGTCTGTTCACAGACGCCCGTCGTCTCTTTCATCGACAGCAACATTATTCGAGCTGTCCTTTTTCTATTCCAGAGAATCACATATGTCCGTCTATGTCTTTGTCTGTCTGCCTGACAGCGTCTGCCGAATAAATGCACACAGTTTGCGGAAAAAATAGTTTGAACAATAGAATAGACAGGACCCAGGAGAAACAAGCGCCCCCAGAAAAAAAAAGGAAAGGAGGAGGGCCAACCGGCAGAAGGCCCACAGGAGTGTGAAGGAGACGGACAAAAGGGAAAGCAAACGAAGGAAACGGCACGTAGGAGGGCATGCCGAGCCGAGTACAAAAGGCCAGCCGAGCACTCATACGTTCTGTCTGACAAAAACTACTCTCCTCCCGAAGCATTCAAACACCTTCCGCTCTCCCCCCCCCCCTTCACCCACCAGACAGGGGGCTAGATCCTTCCGTCCGGATGCACAGAGAGATGATGAAAGGTCTCGACAAACACATACAGGAAGGACAACAGGCGCGAAGGGAAAGGAGCAAATCGATCAAGGAGGAAGAAAAGAGACCTGCAGACACTCCTGGCACCCCTGACGCTCCCTTCGATGAACACAGAAGGCCCCCCCTCCGCAGTCCTTGCAGTAGTAGCGCTGCCGGCCGTGATCACAGATACTCTTCCCTCCGCAATCCTTGCACTGAGAACGCCTGCGACCGTGCTCACAGATGCCCTTCCCTCCGCAATCCTTGCACAAATGTCGCTGCCTGCCGTGTTCACAGATGCCCTTCCCTCCGCAATCCTTGCACTGAAAGCGCTGCCGACCGTGCTCACATATGCCCTCCCCCCCGCACTCCTTGCAGATGTGTCGCTCACGGCCGTGCTGACAGATGCTCTTCCCTCCGCACTCTCTGCACCGACAGCGCACACGACCGTGCTCACACAAAGAACCCCCCCCGCACTCTTTGCATCTGGTGCGAACCCGTCCATGCAAGCAGAGAATCTGCCTATGGCGGTTCCTCTTTACCTCTCCTCCCTCTCCCCCTCGACGATCATTCTCGGACAGGACCGCTTTCCTTCCAACCATCGGACGCCCCCTCCCTCTACACAATTCAGAAGAGAGAGGGGCAGAGTCCGAAAGAGACACAGTCAACCGGCGCTGCTTCTCTTCCCGCACGCAACCCGCCTCCCTCCCCTCCCCCCACAACCCACCCCCCCTCCTCTCACCGGGACAGCCAAACACCTCATCGCACTCGTCAGCCTCCCTCTGAGTCAGGGTACTCTCTGACCGATGACGCTTGAGGGAAACCGATAACCTGTGTACTCCCTCCCTCTCTTCTTTTTGACCGCACCCGTCATCACGTGAATGCAGGTGGGTGGAGTTCGAACGGTCGGAACGGGTGATGGCGTTGTCAACGAATGACCTGTCTTGGGTCGGGCTGTTGCAGACTGTCATTGAATCAGAATGGTCAACAGACACTTCCTCCTCTTCTCTTCCCCCGTGAACAGCGGATGCTCTCGACTCTCTAGCGGGTGGAGGGGGACAAACGGAGAGTCGGATGCCTGACTTGCTCTGACGGTCTTCTGTCGTTTCTGCTGACACTCTGGAGTCTGTTTGTGCCCTCTCCTCTAAGGAAGGCGGACACGCAATGTCTGACTGGGGGCCGAAGAGACCATGATGCTCAGACTCTCTTTGCGGGTACTCTGTCTGCCTATTCCTCTGCAGAGGGAGAAGCGCGAGCTGCACGCTCTCAGGGACCCCCCATTCCACCGAAATCCCAACCACCTCCCTCTTCTGCCACTCTCCTCCCTCTGCACCGACACAGATTGTGTTGACTCCTATATCTCCGACCGACGAGCAGCCAGCAAGAGGAGGGGCAATAACGAGACGCACGATACGGAAGTCTCCACCATTCAGCGGCTCAAGACACATGAGGTTACCAGGGTGTGGCACCTCATTCTCTTCGCCATCGTTCGGAATCGCAAGCAGTCGAAACTTCAATTCTGACACCCCCACCCCCCCACCCTCCCCTCCCGCCCCCACGCCATTCACAAAATCTCCAGAGACACCCATCGGGGACTCTAGGAGGTTCACCTCCACCTCACTCGACACCCACCAAGGACGCCCACACGGTGCAGGGGAGAGAGACAACGCACCACCCAATTCCCACCCACCCAGCTCAGCAAATTCCCCCACCACGACAACGCGTTAATTCTCTTGCACCTCCGGGCAATGCGCAACAAAGGCGATGTATCCTTTCATTGTGCTGATACAGATGAACAGCCCGATAAATGTAAGTAGACGGATTCAACTTCAATCGACAACTGATCTAAAATCGAAAAGGGATCGCAATTGGTTCCACCCGTTGTTGCTCTCGCGCTCGCTTGATAGTCACCTGTACAGACCTGCACCAATTTTCACACAATTTCAGCACGACCAGCAATAGATCAGACATTCAGACACATTCAGACAAGCGGCAACGTGTCACTGGAGGCGTCACTCCATCCCCAAAGCCGGGACGAGTCAAAGCTGAAAGATAGACCGACAAGCCCGTCTGAACACTGTCATGTCAAAGGAGTATATAAGAAACGTCCATGAAGTGTTGCATGACAGAGAGAACTCACATTGACTCACCTCGAAGCCTGCCGTCAGATCGACCGATCGATCAGCTGTCGACCTCCCCGGACGGATGGGAGAGACAGGAAGGAGAGTGCGTTGCGGATAGAGGCGAATTTGTCTTCCAACACAAGAAAATTAAGGTCACACAAAAGAGGCGTGGATCTCAGAGACGCGATCTACAGGCCGAAGGAGTTCATAGACGGATCGATCGATCGATCTGTACACAGATACAAAGAAAGGGGCGACAAACACTCTGTATATATACCGATCGAGCTGCTGGCAGAAGACGCCGGAAGTCAATATCGTCGATCTCAGTCTGACTGGAAGCAATCTGAATTCTGCCAGAGTCGTGCGGTCTCTCTCTCTCACTGTCAAATCAGAGCGCTGGAACAGCACATATCAGATACATGAGAGAGCACTTTTGACCGGGGGGGGATTGACCCTTTGTCAGACTCAGAAGACTCGTAAAGTTTACAACCGCGTCTCGCGAGGATTCTCAAGGTCCGCGCACGACCTCCTGATGCCATCGCATCATGCAGACTTCTCATTTTCGATGATCACTGCATGAGATCATCTGAGATCAGTGAGATGTCGCGCGATCCTTCTTCAATGTCTGACTGTCACTTTGCACCGTTACTGAGAATGTATATATATATATAGTTGTCGCTCTTATATATACAGGAAGTGGGTCGTCAGCTTTCAGACTTGCTTTTTCAGCAGGAGTTCTGACTGTCGTTGTCAATTTAAGACCAGGTCCCGGAGCAAGTTCCTTACCTATATAGCTCAGAGCCTTAGACTCGTCTCTCTGGCGCTCTCTGGCGCACCTTGCTCTTCCTGCCTCGAAGAAGTGGAGCTGCGCTCGGGTTTCAAGCTTTAGAGTTGCCGAGAATCGGCGCACGTCAGCTGTGCATATCAAGACTCTGAAGGGTTCCTTGGTCTCTTCCTCGTCTGCTGATCAGAGACTGAGGGAGAGAGTCATCGAAGGATTCAAAGCGACACTCAAGTGGCGAAGGAATTGAGTGTCCCGATCGTCGCTGCGCGCCTGTTGGTCGTGATCACATCTCCTTTCGGAGTGGTGCTTTCTGAGCTCCCGTGTGTCTCCCTCGTGACACACTCAAAGATCGCCAAATCGAACAGAATCAAGTCAGTGAGACTCAGCGAACTTCCAGAGAGAGTTCCGCACTGACTTTGTTGCTCCAACTCTATGTTGTGACATTCGCCCTTGGTAGTGGCAAGGTCGAAGGACACATGATGTTTGGCTTTTGATGTCCGTGCAGAGGTCACTCGGGAGCTCACGTTTGTGTTTCCCCGTCAACTCGACGTGTGACTATCAAGATGATCGATGCGGAGACGGGTGTTGTGCTTTTTGCCTGCCTGTTCCGGTGTGGAACCTCGGGAGGGGAGGGGCAGGCGCTGGTGGTTCTCGGGAGCAGCTCTGAGCTCGGAGGGTGGGATGCGAGTCGCGGTACCACCCTCCATCGAGTGAGGAACCCTGCCTTCCCAGGCGTGTGAGTGTCCTTTCCGATACGACACAGTGCTTGCTCTGCAGTCCGATTTCAGTTTGCCCTTGTCGGACGAGGTGCCGATACTCTTCAATCAATGACGTTTGACGACCGAAGATTGGTGGTAGACGGTCTCAAATCCTCATCTGCAGGTATTTCAACCATCTCAGCCGCAGCTCCCTCACACAGTCGAAGTCAGGACTGTTGTTGGTCCGTGTGGGGGGAGCCTTTGGGGTGTGGGCCGCGCAAGGTGGAGGTCGTCGGTGGTGGGTATGCGTTGTTTGGTGGGCGTTGGGGAGTTGGAGATATACAGGTGACTCCATTGAGATTGGAAGACATGGTGTTAGCGCAGCAGCAACTGGAACAGGACACGGCCTCTTCTGTCTCCTCAAAGTTCGAGACTGACAAAGAGAATGAGTGGGAGAAGGAGGGTTCGATCGCGGGGGAGAAATTCGGAGGTCCGCATGAGGGGGACTCCACAGTCAGCGATGTCTCGCTTTTTGCTTCCGGGAATGTCCTTTCTGCTGCTCCATCGACTGGCACTTGGGCAGAGAGAGTGGGTGGGGAGGAAAGAGAGAAGAGAAAAGAGGGAGATATACAACCAGAAACTGAGCCTGCAGAGCGCAGAAGCAGGACATCGGGACAGCAGGGTGATGGCGGTGGGCAGGATTCCTTGAGAGAGACCAGTGAGGCAGCGGGGGGAAGGGTGGGAGTTGCGCCTGCCTCTGAGACCGCACGCATTCTTATGGCGTCTGCCGACTCTGCTGAGAGCAACGGTGGGTCTGTTCCCTGGGGTCATTCTGAGACCTTTGCATCTGTGCATCTGCAAAGGCGGGGAGATGATGTGATGGGGGGGGGAAAGGGACATGGCAGTTCTGATCAGAAAATTCGATTTGCACCTGCAGCTCTGAAAAGACGCGAAGGGGTGGGGGTTTTGGGAGGGAAGAGTGCAGAGAGTTTGAATGGTCTGATGGGCAGAGGTGGTCCTTGTCTGATAGTCGGGGAGAGTCGGTCGGTCTTCCGAGAGCTGCAGACAGAAGGGGGGTCTGTGTGTCCGTCTGCCGTGTGTGAGGGTCCGAAGCGCCGCCGTCTCTCTTCTCTTTCCGTTGCCGTCTCCGAATCTCAGTCTGCCTGAAGGGGAGGTGAGAAGGCGGTGGTAACAGGGAGAGGGGATGCGGTATTTTGCGTTTCGCCAGTCCCTCAGCACGATTCCTCTCTTCAGCGTCTCTCCTTTGACAGCGTCAAGATCCAGAATCCCGCAGTCGTGTGTCATGGTGAGGCTGCAGTCTGCGGATCATTGCGTGAAGAGGGTGGAATGGAAAGGGAGCCATTTGAAGGGGAGGGATCATTGGGTGAGTTGAGAGAACCTGCAGGGCCCGCAGAGGGATCCGAATGTCCCCATACCCGCCGTCACACAGACTACAGAAACGACGTCACCTCGAGCAGGGACGTCCAGCAGCAGCCTGCACGCAGGGTCAGTAGCAATGGGGGGATTGGTGTGGGAAGAGTGGGAAAGAAAAGAGCGCACACAGGAGAGGTCAAGAGGGACCAGCACGGAAACATCCTCTGTCCGCATGAAAGAGTACGCTCCAGATGCAAGGATTGTGGAGGGAAGAGTATTTGTGAACACGGCAGGGAGCGATACAAGTGCAAGGAGTGCGGAGGGAAGAGTGTCTGTGAGCACGGTCGCATTCGCTCTCAGTGCAAGGATTGCGGAGGGAAGGGCATCTGTGAGCACGGTCGCAGGCGCTCTCAGTGCAAGGATTGCGGAGAGAAGAGTATTTGTGAACACGGAAAGCGACGAGATCGGTGCAAAGATTGTGGAGGGAAGGCCATCTGTGAGCACGGCAGGGAGCGATATAGCTGCAAGGATTGTGGAGGGAAGAGTATTTGTGAACACGGCAGGGAGCGATACAAGTGCAAGGAGTGCGGAGGGAAGAGTGTCTGTGAGCACGGTCGCATTCGCTCTCAGTGCAAGGATTGCGGAGGAAAGGGCATCTGTGAGCACGGTCGCAGGCGCTCTCAGTGCAAGGATTGCGGAGGGAAGAGTATTTGTGAACACGGAAAGCGACGAGATCGGTGCAAAGATTGTGGAGGGAAGGCCATCTGTGAGCACGGCAGGGAGCGATATAGCTGCAAGGAATGTGGAGGGAAGAGAATCTGTGAGCACGGCCGGCAGCGCTACTTTTGCAAGGACTGCGGAGGGCGGGCCTTCTGTGTTCACCGAAGGGAGCGTCGACGGTGCCAGGAGTGTCAGCAGGTCTCTTCTCTTCCTCCTTGATTGATTTGCTGCCTCTCTTCCTTCTCATCCTCTGTGTGTCTGTCTGATATTTTTCTCTCCTCCCACAGCTGCCCTCGTTCCTTCAATTTGTCCCCAATCTCTTGTCTTTGTCTTTATCCTCTCACGGTTTCTTTTTCTTCCTTCTCTTACAAGAGATTTGTGCGCACATTCTGCTCTTGTTGATGTGATACTCTGGATGCGAATACGATCGCTGGCCTGTCTGGTAGACAAAACGGACAGGTGAGGGGAAAGCGTTCGTCTGTGCGCGCAGTGAAGAGAGCATGCATGCAAGAAAGGCTCCTCTCTTCCGATTCTTTTTTTTGTCGATCGGTCTTCTGTATTTGTTTTTGTGGATCAGCCCCGTCTCCGTCTCTTAATCCGTCTTCGTCTTTCCTTTTATCGGAGTTGGTCGATCAGAGGAGATGCCCGGCGCTCTTTCCTGCCTGGGTCTGTACAGGTTTTCTTCATTTTTTCGTCTGTATGTCTCTGCGCCTGGCTGTGCGTGGAGAAGCGTGCTTGCTCGTGTGTCCTTTTTGCCTCTTGTATGCTTCGACTATCTTCGACTGCGCTTGAACTGTCCTTTGGCTGGCTCGTCTTACACAGAATGCGTACGCTTCCACTTCGTACGTTCGATAGTGCGTGTGCTTGTAGCTTTGTACATTTGCCTGTTTCAGAGAGGCGAGCGAGCGATCCGTGCAAACTTTGAGTTTCGGAGAGAATCGGTGCAATCGAACCAGCTTAGTGTGAATGCCGAGCTGAATGCCCGTTTTGACATCACAAACTTGTCACTTTCCTCTCCATTGCCTCTCGCTGTTTTCATTGTGTTGATGAATTCTGAATCGCGATCGAAAGCTGAGGGGCGGACAGGGTCTCTCTCTAAGGGGCTGGGGTGGGAAAAGTGTTACATCCTAGGCTGCATCGGGTAGATATTAATATTAGTGATGAGCATTCCTTAAAAAACTAAGATCGCTGCATGTTGAAGATTGAGAGGACAAAGAGAGAAGAGAATAAAGAAGATAACCTAGATCAGGCTAGCAAAAAAACTTACACACACACATACACACACACACACACACACACACACACACACATATTATATATATATATATATATGATAAAATAGTTTTTGAGGCCGGTTTGAATTACTATACATAAAAGTACTTTAGGATATGTCAGATAAGATAGGATTAATGTCTGGAGGATTGGCGTCCTGCATGTAGCTTCCTGCCCCAGTGGTAAGCGTTCAACGTGCGGCGTCCAGGTAGCTTGGTATAAGACTTTATAGTTTATAGCATTTTAGGCTAGAATTCTATGGAATTTTACCTAGGAGTTTATCAGATTTTATGAGTTTTTGGCTAGGAATTAATACTAGGTCCCTAGAATAGTGATAGTAAAATCATTAATGATTCATCATCAAGGGCTTGAGTTGAAGATTTTCAGTTGAAACATTAATTTAGAAACATTTTCACAAAAATATTCAATACGACACTTTACGCATTTAGTTTTTTCAAAACGCCCGGGCATCCTGCTTAATTGGCATGGGGCATGACATGGATGATCACATGGAGTCGGACTGTCATGGACCATATGTTTTTAAGTTTATTTTATTTGCAATCTTGCATTTAGTCGATGCATAAGTTCTGTAGAGTTTCTGAGCGTTTTTTGTACTCGTTTTCATATTTTCCACAGAATTGATTGGCCTGATGAAACTAGTGATGAAAGACTCGGAACAATTGCAGAGATGGATACGCAGCTAGATACATTACGAAACAGATAAATGGAATTTGATAGAGACAGACAGACAGGCTATCGCCCAAAACGATACAACCACGTTGTCTTGAAAGCATGCAAGGATCCAGCATGTCAGCATGAAAGGACGTGCTAGCCTCCTGAGAAGTTCCTCTCCGTACCTCCTTTTTCTTCAACATGATTTATTTCCACTGTGCGTGTTTGCACTATTGTGTTCCTGACCGCGCAACGTCAGTCATATCCCTCTCCAAATTTCTTCACACGTGCATACATGGCGTTGAACACAGTACCACACTTACTCTCTCATGCACGCACTGTCGTTCCAAAAAGTTCTGTCTGCTTCGTGCAGGTCTCAGATACCCCGCCACCCCCTCTCTCTCTCTCACCCACTCACTCACTCACTCTCTCTCTCTCTCTCTCTCTCTCTCTCTCACACACACACACACACACACTACTCTTTTGTTCACGGTTTCGTTCACACGCCACGTCGACCTGTTCAACACGACACCAAAGCGTTCCTCTCAGGCAGACTGATCTCAGAAGCTGAATTGTGTCTGTGCTCGATCCCCTACCACCACTAAACAACGTACGTTTGGATTTTCTCCGCCAGCACCTGCTTGGAAGTCGCATCGCACTCTTTCACCTTTCGCAATTCCAGATAGTCACTCCTGTGCAGCGCCACCCTCTCCCTGATGAAGTCCCTGACCAGAATGTCGGCATACGGCTTCCCTGACTGATGTAAGAGAAGAGACGGCAACGCCGAAGGCATTCTCTCTATGATCACATCTTCCCGAGGTTTGATGGCACCCGAAACAATCGACAGGCGGGGCCCGGGCCGAAAGGCCACCCTGTGAACAGCCGCCTTCCAGGTGCCAGAGGTCCACCGACTCAGCAGTGCACCCACGTTGATGACGAAAGAGTCGGGGATGAAGGGAACCTCTGTCCAGTTTTCGTCAATGAGGACCTGTACAAAGGGAGACAGACACACACGCATAGAGAGTGAGAGAGAGAGAGAGAGTGAGAGAATGAATTGATTCAATGGGATATTCGGGATATTCAACACTGCTGCATGGGGTCCTGGAACTTCCGACTGCAGGTGCTTTCGATCAATCATTGCCTGTTTCACCTCCTATCAACACTTTGCTGCTCGTCAATCGCACTGAACGCCCCCGTTTCGACGTTCAAAGGCCATACAGAGGTAAAAGAGCAAAAGGTGGTCGTACAAATTCATGAGAATTAACAAACGACCTGAAGCCCGCCCGGGTTCTGCCCGTCCAGTTGCACCAGCGCCAGGCCGTATGAGTCGACATGGGCCCCGTACCGCATCTGGTCGGGGTGTGTGGGTTGGGCGTTGGGGTAGAAGGCCAGCCTGATGCCCTCACACCTGGAGTCACACTTGCTCGAGAGGTAGGAGACGGGGAGACCGAGCGCAATCTCACATGCCCTCAGGAGACGGTGTCTGAAGGGCTCCACTGAGGCCTCAAAGTCCACCAGGGGTGCACGGAGCTCCGGCAGCATCCGGGCTTTGCTTGACTCATCACCCACATAACGGTAAGTGAGCGACTCGCAGCTGTCCTTGGGCTTGTTGAAGTCCCCCAGCAACTGCGCACCGCTCTCTTCCATGTACGCGTATGCACTGACTCCATAACCCCCACCGGCAGTGGCCCCTTCACACTCTTGAATGAGCCTGCGTTTGTGTGCAAGGTCTTTTGAGAAGAACTGTTGTGCTGCGAGACGGAGAGCGGTAGACGTAGAGGGTGGGACACCGTGTCCAACCACAACCGCAAACCCTGTGCTCTCAAAGGCCTCTCCAAGTCTCCGAGCCGTCTCCAGTCTCTCTTTGTCCGAAAAGTCACTGTCCTGGCTGAAGGGAGTGAAGTCCACAACTGGGATCGCCATCGTGGTCTCTCTCACGCCGTCTCCTCCTGCTGTTGTCAAAGAAAAATTGGTTTATCAACACCGTCCCGTTGAACAGTCGGTTTTATTCACGTGCATCAGCCAGATGTCCGCCTTTGAGTTCACGCTTTTGGACAGACGGAAGCTGTCTCCTTGCGCAAAACACGTGTCGCCACTTGGACGACATTACGGGATCGAAGGAATGTGATTCAACGAAGAAGACGCTGGGGATCGACGCCGGGCCCGCGGCCAGTCGAAAGGAGACGGCCGTCTCCAGACCGCCTCGAGCATCCTCGAGCATGCAGTCTGACAGACTGAAAAAACTTAGAACGTTTGTGATCGTCTGTGATATTAATAGATGGACAAACTCTGTGATCTTGTTCAGTGTCGTTCCATGTTCCACGTGGTCACAGTGTTGTGGTGTGGTCACGGACCTTCAACTGGACAACGCACTCTATTATGCACTTCACGTATTTTTTCATTCTTTGTTTCGCTCCTTTCGCTTGTACTCCGTCTATGCACTGACCTGCTGCCAGCCGCTTCTTCTGGCTGGCGCTCCCTGCCCTGAAAAGATTCAATGCTGGCACGTCTATGGAGGAGAGTGGGGAGCCTTGCCACTGCTACGATCAGCACCAACTTGATACTCTCTCAATCCCACCCCTGTAGAAGCCCTGTGGGTGTTGCTCTCCTGTCCTCTGCATTTTCGTCTTTTGTATCTCCGTCTCCAACGAACATGCACTCACATCAGCAGAGCACAGAGGCCCTCTACAAGCCCTACAGAAAACACCCTCGGCTCTTTGAAGGACAGTTCCTTGAGACCTGGCTTGCACCAGAGTTTGTCGAGCTCGCCCAGACATTCAAAGAAGAAAGGAAGGGCAAGGAAGCGATGGGAGCAGACGGGTGGAAGAAGGCATCCCCCCACCTGAAGGAAGAGGCACCAGAGGTCTACTCCTTCAGATGCCTCTCTCCTGAATTCATTCGGGTCTGTCCGTGCATTTGTCCTCTCTTTTTTCCTCGTGCGTGCTCATTTTTCCCTCTCGCAGTGGCCTCCGACATTTTCCTCGCTCCAGCGAGACTTGTATCTAAGCGTTTCTTCTCCTGCTCTCTCTTCCCATATGTTCATCTGTTGCTGTGCACTGTCTTCCTGTGTCCGGCCCTGCCATTATCCCAATCATCTGCTTTTGACCCACCACCAAACAAAGAAAGGGACAGACAGACAAAGAAACAAACAAACAAACAAACACACCACTTCCTCACGCAGCTATTCGAGGAGGAAATCGCCAATTTCTATCACATCTCGGACAAGCACCGGATTCCCGTCAGGAGACCGAACTCCATGAACAACTACGGTCGGTCCTCCGGGCTCTCCATCACTTGAAATGTGTTGATGCAGAATGGGTACATCCGTGAGAGATGTACATGTACAACAGAAATAGGCGCACAGTGCTCGTCCACGTCCCTTTGCGTGTCTTGATATTTGGTTCTTTAAAGTCCGTGTGAGAAGGCTCACAACAACCTTCTGCTTTTTCCCCTTTCCCTTCGCTTGTCTCTCCCTCGTCTTTTTTGTTTTGTTTCGGTTTGGGTATCTATGTGCGTGTTTTTGTGTGTGCAGGTGTGGTGATCAACGAGATCGGCATGCGGCCTCTGGTGACAGACCTCCAGCAGAGGTTTATCTGGCCTGTGGCCCGTCGCCTCTTTCCGAAGCAGGCAGAGATGTTCGACTCCCATCACTCCTTCATCGTCAGGTCAGTACGTTAATTCCTACTCAGACGCATGCATGGATGCTTTTTCCTCCCAAGAAAAACAAACAAAATGTGACAGACTTGGGGAGGGTCCCTTGAAGTTTCTCGTCTGTGCTTTCGTTTTTGTGGAATAGCAGACCATCTTTATTTGCAGCAACAATGAAGGAACTTATACCTAAAACTTACCCAGAGCGACTGAACGATGAAGCTTTCGTTTGATGTCCCTCAAGTAGCTGTGTGTATGCAATGGAGGATTTGCAAGAACACACACACACATACTCATTCGACGCTGGTTGCATGAAAGCAGATATCAGCAGGGAGAGGACCTAGGTCTCGACATGCACATCGATGACTCGGACGTGACGTTCAACGTGTGCGTGGGGGAGAAGTTTACGGGGGCCACTCTGTCCTTCTGCGGGAACTTCGGGGAGCCCACACACAGGAAGTTTACCTACAGGTGTGTCGGGCTCTCTCTCTCTCTCTCTCTCTCTCTCTCTCTGTGTGTGTTTTATATTTATATGTATATATATATATATATATATATAATATATATATATATATATATGTGTGTGTGTGTGTGTGTGTGTGTGTGTGCAGAATTTTTGCCCGCCGCACCAGTGGAAAAGCCATGCATCCATCCAGTTGTGTGCAGGCTAAGTAAACTCGGTGCCTCATTCTGAGTCAATCCAATTCAATACACCATCATGCATCGTGTGAGATAACAAAGGTGTAGCAGAACCACTGATGCGATGAAAATGACTCGCTCATGCAGGTACAAGCACGAGATCGGGAGGGCGGTGCTGCACCTCGGGACGCGGCGACACGGGGCTGATGACATCGAGACGGGAAGCCGTATGAATTTGGTCTGTCTGTCTGTTTGTCTACCTGTCATAGTACGTCTGTCTGTATGTTTGTTTGTCTCTTCGGTTCTCTGTCTCTTTTTTCGTTTGTTCGTCTGACTTCTTGTTTGTCTGTCTGTTTATTAATTGGATCGTCTGTCTGTCAGTTTGTTTGTCTGTTTGCTTTTTGAAAGAAAGGAAGATAAAAAGGAAAGACGGAATGATACAGCCGGCCTCTCTGTTCGTTTGTTTGCTTTCTTGTCTGTTTGTCCGTTAGCACTGCTCGTTCGTTTCTTCTTTCTTCTTTAGGAATGTCAGGGGGCAACGAGGCGAAGTAAAGCTTGCTGTGAGGTGCGTGTGTGTGTGTTCGTGAATGGTCAACCTAAGCATTCATTCGGTCTGGGCTCAGAGACAGAAGGGCCTGGCTTCATGCTTCTGCCCTCTTCGTGAAGTTAGACACACACGACAGACAGAGACAGACAGACAGACAGACAGACAGACAGAGACAGACAGACAGACAGACAGACAGACAGACACACAGAGACAGACAGACAAGTCGTTGGTTTCTGTCTATGGCATTTGTGTAGAATTATCTGGGCACTTTTTGTGTGCTTCTTTCCCTTTTGCATGTATGCGTGCAGATAGTCTGGTCTCACAACAGCAAGTGGCGGGGTTCCCAGGAGTACCGCCAGAGACGGCAGGCCCTCTACGAGAGAGAGGGGGGGCCTCCCTCCTATGAGTGTCTCTCCTACACGCATGATAGGGACTACAGGGCATTCAGAGACCTCCCAAAGTCCAAAGAGCGCATGCACTTCCACCCTTGGTGCCCCCCCCCCGGGAAAGAGTACGAAGGATTCCTGGAGGCGGTCAACAACAGCCCGGGCAGCAGGAACAGGCGGGAAGAACTGTAAAGGAACACACGCGCTCACACATGCACACATACAAGCTCGCGCGCACTCGTAAAGAGAGAGGGGATGGAAGAGAAAACCAAAGAAGCACTCCAACTGATACATAACACAAAATCACACGCACAGACTCACACAAATTCCGGGAGCGGTAGAGAGAATGACCAACACGCAACAACAAAGTAAACCGTCACTATGTGTTTGCATGAGTGATTCGGAAGCAAGAAAGGGAGGGATGATGGAGTGAGCGAAGGGCAAAGAGCGATGA
This sequence comes from Chromera velia, assembly GCA_018398765.1. NCBI lineage: Eukaryota > Chromeraceae > Chromera > Chromera velia. The sequence goes on along the minus strand of JAHBMJ010000764.1, from coordinate 9,916 downwards.
AGGTTCGAAGAACGTTCTTTTTGTCTTCCTTTTTTCCATCGAGGGTTCCCGAAATAAGAGAGAAAGACAACTGCCATTTCGACGGTCCCTTCATCCCGTGCCGCCTTACCCAGATGCAGAATCACTTGTGTTACTGTATGTGCACGCGTGCGTCAATTGGGCCTCCTCTTAAGGTAAGCATTCAACTTCCCTGTACTTGTAGAAACAATATTTATGTGGAAGGAGGAAATCACCTGCATGCTTTTTGAGAGAAGTGGAGGAGAAAGAAACGAGGAGCTGCGTGGGGTGAGTTTTCGACCAGAGAGAATGGAATGTCTGCATGCAGCTGGCGGTACAATTCTGCGAGAAGCAGACGGGCAGAAGAATTCATCATCAAGCTCGAAGTGTGATTCTCCGTTTGGATCTTGAATTTTCAGAAAGACGGGCAGGGGCTGGGTGGAAGGTGGGTAAGGCAAGGCCGAAGGCGGGAAAGGCTCAATGGGGGATATTTAAGATCGAGGATTCTCGGTGGCACTCCGGCTGCACAACGCTCTCCAGGAAGGTCTTCAGCCCCGCGTTTCAACGCCGTTTTTGTTCATTTGTGCCAGTTCTTTTCGATTTTGGTGCCTTGTGATGGGTTGCAGTCCGCTGGGTATAGCAGACCCACAGCAAACTAATGTAACTGTGGTGGACGTTGCAGATGTGCGGCTGAGGCTAGGGCTGAGGCTTAAATCGTGTTTTAATCATTTTTTTCCTCTAATAATTTGAAAGAATTATGTATGACCAATGTTTATTCAATGTTTATATCATTCACAGTTATTTATTGTAAGAAAAAAATGCCATTGTGTAAGCAATTCGTTTTATCTGCAAGATATTGTGCTAGTAGGAGTAGGAGTAGGATTGATGTTCCGGGTTCCCCTGGAACGACTGACACCCTATGTCTCAACTCCCGCGGTCCACTGCCAGGGGCTAGATTATATATAACATGTTAAATTGCCAAGACTATGCATCCTTACAGAATTTTGTATTACTTTGTAGATAAGACTATGTAATGGTTAGTAATAGTTAGAATTATGATTTTAACTGGTTTTTATATCAAAAACGGTAAGTTCAAGTGACTACTGTAAATAGATGAAAAACACGATGATGGGTAGATGGTTGGGAGTCTGATGGGACTGTCATGCAGTCTTTAGGTAACTGTAGGCAAGTCAGGTTCTTAGTCGTTCTGTAGATAGCAGGTCCCTCTATTAAATTAATTGCCGGATGCCAATGCGTCGGCTTGAAATGGCAGGCATGCGCGCCTCGCCGACGAGCGCGTGATCGACCAATTGCCTGACCTTCCTGAAAACTCCCTCTAAAAACGCACGCTGTACGAGTGTGGCGAAGAAGAGCACAGACAAAGGTCTGTATGTATGAGTGTGGCGTCTACATAGAGAAACTGCTTATTGTACTTATTTGAATCTTGTTTGTTTCCAACGGGAATACTTGAGCGCATGGACTTACTGTCGGTCGATCGACCGAGCTGCATGTATCTTTGAAGCTCAGTCTACGTCAACTAGCTGTTCAGATGGGTCGCTCACCCATCCCAGACTGGGCCCTCTTTCTTGGCCTCGCTGGGACCTGTCCTCCCAGACTCTTCTGGAAACTTTCGTCTCTTTCACGTGGCTTGCTCCTGCTCAGAAAAAGGCGCGACGTCCTTCATTCCACTCTGGCACACAGGAATACTGTGGAAGAGCGGCAGGAGGTTTCCGATTTCGTGTCACAGACTCTCAGAAAGGATGACGCTTCGCAGCTCGAGATTCTTCTCGATGCAGGATGCTGGAGGCTGTACTGGCGAGTCAGGGAGACAAAGTCTGGGTCTCGCACAGCCGCAGTCGAAACTGCCACCCTGATTGATATCGCCACCCGATGGGACGCCACCAGCTGTCTGGCTCTTCTCCTCTCGCGCCACCATCCATTGCCCCCCGTCCGCCCTGAGGTTGACTTTGCGTGCAGCAAGAAAGCTCTCACTGTCCTCCTGGAAGGTCGGGCCGTGGACCCAAACGGTGTGTGGCGTGAAGCGGACGCGAAAGACAGAGACTCCTCTGGGACCCCCTGGTTAATTCGTGCCATCAAGCGGCAGTCGTTTGAAGTCGCCGTATTCTCCTCAGGGGAGGGGCAAAGGTGGATGTCTGGGATGAGCACGGCTGTACCCCTCTGCAGGCGCTGATCTCGGCAGGAGACAAGCACGGAAAATTCAACGCCTCGAATGCTCGCGAGCTCACCCAGCTTCTCGTTGAAGGAGCGAAACAGAGTGGTTGTCTGGACTGGGAAGGTGTCGATTGGAATTCCGAGACCGGGCAGGCACAGAGACCGTTCTTGGACCGGGGCCTTCGAAATAAGAGGATGCCGCCCGCCGCGCAGATATGGGGCCGCCGGGACTTGAAACCGGCAAGGACAAACGAATCGGGGACTCCAGCCCTCCTTTGGGCTGCCTCTAGGATCGCCACCGCACCAGAAAATGATCCGAGACGGTCTCCTAGGAATTGGCTGTTGCGTCTCTGTTTGAGTCTGATTCAGGCAGGAGCCAGGCTTTCTGCTCGAGACTCACGAGGCTGGACAGTGCTCCACCACCTCTGTGACTCCATCCGACCCCACCCCCCTGGTCCTCCAACCCCCACAAAAGACACAAAGCATCAACCATCGTCTGACCTGGTCCTCGAGGGCATCACCCAGATCCTCGAAAGACCCGACGCGCCACTAGAGAGGCGTTGTTCTCATGATTCGATTTCCAAACCCTCAACAACCCCGTCACTACCCCTACTAGCAGCAATCCACCAGAGGTGGGATCTCGTGAGGATTTTGTTGGACAGGGGGGCAGAGGTGAACGGGAGATCTGTCGAATTGTCCTCTCATGGCGGGAGTCAAAGTTGCTTCAGACTTCTGAACTTAATGGTCAGAGCAAGCGCAGAGGAAATTTCAGAACAGCTGTTCTCTGATGTTCTCGCAAAATGCACAGAGTCCGAGCTGAATCGTCGGAAAAGGACTCAAAGTCCCAACGCCCTCAATGGTCTGAAGGTTTTCTTCCACCCCGATTTTTTCACCCAGCCCCCTTGCCTCAGTAGGGGAGGGATCGATGAAAACGTCAGCAGAAGTGTTCTTGGTGATGCCGTCATGGCGCTTTGCGAGAAGACAGAGGCAGACACAGCAGTCGGAAAGGGACGTATCAGGGCGCTCGTTTCTGCCGGTGCCTTGCCCTCTGAGGTCGCCCGGTTGACCGACATGTGCCCAGGTCAGACGGTGAAGAGATTCAACGCTCTAGAGTGGCGTCTTGCAGCTGGGTCCAAGCCTGATGGCAGCTACAACCTTCCTGTGGCTCTCTGGCTGAATGAGGAGTTGGATCTGACAGTCGACCCTGAGGTGGTCTTTGTGATGGATTCCAGATCTCCTGAGAACCTCCAGAACGGATCTGCAGAGCTCTTCCGAAGGATGATCATGCGTCGGCTTGTGCCAGCTGATAGCGACCGCGGGGCCGTCCTTTTCAACAGGTGCATGAGAAAAGAAGCAGCTCGAGATGGATGTTTCGTACTAATGCATGCGAAAGAATTGCTTTTAATATTTGTGTGAAGTGCGTCTGCGTCTGTCTAAAATGCGTGGTTCTTTGCAATCGTGCCATGATGTCTGTGTATCTGAGTGTTGTACACCCACATGCGTGAACATGAACTGATACATGCACGTGTCGTCTTATTGCGATTCGACTAGTCTGCTTGTGGCTTGACATCTTGACCCTGGATATGCAGTTTCTGCAATCTGTTTCTCCTTTTGCTTTCTCACCTACTCTTTCTCTTCATTGCGTGCATGCAGGTGTGTCGAGTAGAATGCTGCTGAGCACGTCCGTGTGCTTATGGAGGCGGGGTTTGATTCCGCTCTCTCTGGCGCCCTCCACCTCTCAACCGTCCGTGGGCTGACGGGTGCGCTGAGGACGATGCTGAGCCTCGGTGCGTCTCCCAACCTTACGTCTGCTGAGCTAGGCGGCAGAACACTTCTGATGGAGGCCATCTCGCACCGACAGATGAAGAGCGTGGAGGTGCTTGTAGAATTTGGGGCTGAGGTCGGGCAGAGGGACCACAGAGGATCCCATGCCCTTCTTCAGTTGCTCAGTTGCTCAGACTATGCGAACAAATGCTTCAGGGAGAAGTGTTTGCGTTTCCTTCTCCCCCACATGAACGCGAACCCAGCCGACGGGAATTGTGCAGAGGAGTTGGACCTCCTCTTAGAGATTTCTCTGGTTGCCGCCCTCTCTCGGGGACTGTGGGAGGATGCCCTCTCTCGGGGACTGTGGGAGGATGCCCTCTCTCGGGGACTGTGGGAGGATGCCCTCTCTCCGGGACTGTGGGAGGATGCCCGACTGTTGATCAGGCACGGGGCGTCTCTGCAGAGAGTCCTGCAGAACCACAGCTGGGTCTTCCAGCATGTGGTGTCCAACAGCAGCGCCTTCGTCGTCAACCAGATCACCAAAGTAAGGTGGGGCGAAGAAGACGATGATGATGAGCAGGGGCGTGTAGTACTGCCAGAGGAAGTCGTTGAAGCTTGCACAAAGCTGTGGACGGCCCGCGTCGAGAGACGGCTGATAGATCGGAAGCGACTCAACGAGAAGGTGGCGTCCTGTCTTGGGGCACTCAGGAAGCAGACGCATGCCCAGAAGAACGCTGCAAGCAGATGCCTCAGTCTCTCTTTCGTCAGTCCATGCATTTTCTGTTCTTTTTTGTTCCTGGATGATCTGCTTTGCTGTATCCAAAAACGACAGGCCATGAATTCCCTTGTTCTTTTGTTGCTGCAGTCATTATTTTTAACTTTTCTTTCTTTCAGGAAAGAAATGCAAAAACGGAGCAATGAATTCATCTCATACTCCTCGGTCGACGGTTCGTAATTGCCTCAATGCATGCATTCGTGCAGGC
>JAHBMJ010000763.1:29311-40742 GCA_018398765.1 Chromera velia | reverse complement strand
CCCCTAAATAGCCCCCCGAGGCACTCACCCAACTGGTTGGGTGTATCCCGTTCTATACGCGGATGGTTGTTCGAGGCACTCACAAATAATTCCGTCGTCATGTCGTGACACGTACCCCGGTCTGCAACCATTCTGTTGCGTGCGCGTGCGTGCATTTTTTTTTCTGCAACATCGCCAGTCCGTTCGTTCTTTTGATTTTCTTTTGCAGCGAAGATCACACCATCTTTCTGCCTCACATTCCCTCTCTCACTACTACAAAGTTCAAAAAAGCATCAGATCGATTGCAAACCAACGCTTCTGTACCGCCTTGATCTTCGTTGAGAACTTTCTTCTGAGAATTAAGAGCCCACTTTTTCTGAAGCAAAGCTTCAAGCCTGATCGAAAGACTCGATCATTACCCTGTAAGCCGAACGAATTCAATTCTGCTGACGAAAAGTCAAAAAAATTGAATCCTATCTATCTCTAACAATGACCTGTCCTACCTCATCAATTCACAAACATTACGCTGACCTGTTGAAAAGACAGGGATGCGAGGCGATGCCCGATCTCAAGCCCGCACCTGGAGACGTTGACACTACAGAGTTCATCAACAAGTACTTCCAGCCCTACGACGGTGCCCCTGACTTCCTTGCACCCGCCACAGAGCGCACCAGGAAGTCGTGGGAAAAGGTTGAGGAACTCGCGAAGAAGGAGGCCGAGGCTGGAGGTGTTCTTGATGTCGATGTCAAGACAGTTTCTTCCATTCTCTCCTTCAAGCCTGGCTACGTTCTCTCTGCTGAGGAGGACGTCATCAAGGGTCTGCAGACCGACGCTCCCTTCAAGCGCGCGTGCAAGCCCAGAGGAGGTGCGAGAATGGTTGCCGCAGCACTGAAGGCCTACGGATATGAGGCCGACCCCGGCATGGTGGAAGTCTACGAGAACCATGCGGAGAACCACAACAACACAGTCTTCGCTGTCTACACTCCAGCCATGCGAAAAGCCAGGCACGCACACGTGCTCACAGGTCTCCCGGATGCCTACTCCAGGTCAGTACTTCAGCGTCGGCTCGGTTGAGAAGCTCTGCAGTGTGGATCGAAGACGCGTGAAAATAAACCGAAAACAGGACGTTTCCGTTGCCAAGCTCTCCTTCTCTTCTGTTCCCTGCCAGCGGCACCCCTGCCGAAACTCGATCCCCAAACGCAAGCAGGCCGTGTCTGTCATACCACCTCCTTCCCTCCTTCCGCTTTCTCTTCTTTTCTGCAAGTGGAAGCCTGTGTCCCCCTTCCTCATGGACAGATCGTTGAGTCTGTGGATTTCAGAATGGAAGCGTATGAAGTGCTTCACAATATCGATATCGATGTGTTGTCATGAATGAATAATTACTGCGCAGAGGAAGGATCATTGGAGATTACCGCCGAGTGGCCCTCTACGGAGTGGACGCTCTCATCGCAGCCAAGCAGAAGGACCACGTGAGCATTGAGGGCTCCTCGGAGGACGCCATGAGACTCAGACTCGAGATCGCGCAGCAGGTCTGTCAGAAAGAAAGAAGGCAAGAAACGAAGGAATCAATGTAGAGAGAGAGAGAGAGAGAGAGAGAGAGAGAGAGAGATGAATCACGCGGCCTCCTGCCTCCTGTAGATGAAGGAAGGCGGTGTGCACAAAAATGTAGCAGCACCAGGGTACCACCCAAGATGGTTGGTTATGAGAAAAAAAACAAACCAACCTTGCTGCATCGATTGCCGCACGCACGCAGGTGAAGGCCCTGAAGGAGCTGATCAAACTCGGGGACATGTACGGGTGCGACGTGAGGAAGCCTGCAGAGACGTTCAAGGAGGCCACTCAGGCGACGTGGTTGTCCTTCCTTGCATCTCTCAAGCAGCAAGACGGGGCTGCGATGTCGTGTGGCAGGTGCGTGTCCAAATGTATCCGTGCATCATAGCATACGTAGGTTTCTCATGTGGTCTTCTTCCCTGAGGCATATTCCCTTTCTCTCAAATGATCCTGGTATGCAATCTCCCCTCCCCCATGTCGCTCAATGTGAGTCCGCATCTGTCCTCCCGTCTTCTGTTTTTTCTGCTGTTTCCTTCTCTTGCTTCTTTCTTTCTGTTTGTCTTTCTTCCTTCCTTCCGTCCTTTTCTGTTTTGTGCCTGAAAATAAGACAGAAATTCCCTGATGTGATGTCCGCTGTACGTAATATGCAGATGGGACGCGTTCCTTGATGTGTACGCTGAGCGCGATCTGGCTGCCGGCCGTGCGACGGAGACAGATCTCCAGGAAGTGATTGACGACCTGGTCATCAAGCTCCGTCTGATCCGTCACCTGAGGACGCCCGAGTACAACGCGCTCTTCTCCGGAGACCCTGTCTGGGCTACCCTGGTCATCGGGGGTGCCTCCCAGGAGGGCGATGGTGCAAAGTCGATGGTCACAAAGACATCCTACAGGTCTGCCTTCATTCCTTCCCAAATTAGACATGCTGCGCTACCCCTTCATTCATTCTCTTACAGGCTGGCTACTCGTATTTTCTCTGCTTGGTTTGCTCTCATGCACTCAAGGAGACACACCAGACATCGTATGTCTCAATGGAAGCATCTTCTGCACCCCGACTTTTGCCTTCGCGGACTCACCGGATGATTGACGTCTGCGCGGTATATCAATTTCCCCGATCTTCGGATGGAAGTGGGGAAGGAAGCCGAAGGAAGCAAATCAAGCGAGAGAGAAAAGAAGACGGCCTGGAGCTTCTGGCTGCTTCTGCCCCCTTCATTTGGTCCTCTCCCTCATCCGATCCGCCTCCTCTCCTCTCCTCTCCCCCCCCGCTTGCTTGCAGATTCCTTCACTCCCTCACCAATCTCGGCCCTGCCCCCGAGCCCAACATGACCGTGCTGTGGAGCCAGGCCCTGCCCGACCACTTCAAGACCTACTGCGCCGACCTCTCGATCAAGACGTCCTCGATTCAGTACGAGAACGACGACTTGATGAGACCGCTATTCGGAGACGACTACGGAATCGCATGCTGTGTCTCTGCCATGAGAATTGGGAAGGATATGCAGGTCGGTCGGTCTGCTTGGCTGTGTGGCTGGTTCTTGGCTCTTTCCTGTCTTGCTTGCTATCCTCTATCCTTACTTGGCGGTTGTGCTTCCCTGTCTGCAACCAACGCTGAGATGTCGCAACTTGATCTGAGCAGTCAATCTCGCCTGCACGGATTCGCCCATTGCTTGCTTACTTCTTGTTGCACGCTTGTTTCTTGCGCTTCTCCAGTGAAGTGTGCGTCAAAATGGTGTCATTTTCTTTGTGTTCTGCAGTTCTTCGGAGCCCGCTGCAACATGGTCAAGCTCCTCCTGATGTGCCTCAATGGCGGGAAGGACGAGAGTCATGGTGACCTTCTGTGCGAAGAGCTCAAGAAGGAGTGCGAGGCTGCCGGAATCGGGGCAGGGCTTGACGACGGGAAGCCGATCGACTACCCCGCCGTTGAGCATCTCTTCTTCGACATTGCCATGCCCTGGATGGCAAAGCTCTACACCGACACGATGAACTGCATCCACTGGGCACATGACCGGTTAGTGCGTGCGTGCGTTTGTGTGCGCGTGAGGTCGATCGAATGGTCTGTCCGCCAGCCGACTTAAGAGGAGAGGATGAGATGGAGAGGCAGGGAGAAAGCGGAATGAATGCATGGACCTCTCCTACTCTCTCAAGCGACTTGCTTCTCTCAAATTCTTCTTTCAACGTCGCATGAGTACTCTTCTGGCTTCCTATCTGTTTGTCAATTTGTGTGCCTGCCTGCCTTCCTGCCTGCCTGCCTGCCTGCCTGTTTGTTTTTGTTCTTTAATCTCTGGACTAGCCTGATTACCAGACTCTGGATTGAAGAGAACGCAAGGAGGATCACCTTGTCTCCTCTGTTTCTGCTTGTTGCAGAGCCTACTACGAGAGTTTGCAAATGGCCCTTCACAACACCCATGTGAATCGCCTGATGGCCTTCGGCATTGCGGGGCTCTCCGTGGTTGCCGACTCTCTCGCTGCGATGAAATTCGGTCAGGTGGTCCCGATCCGAAACGAGAAGGGGTTGACGTGCGGATTCCGTCAGCTGGCAGAGTCAGACCAGCTTCCGACATTCGGCAACGACGACGACCGCGTTGACGACCTTGCAGTGCGTGTATGCACCCGCTTCCATGAGGAGCTTGCAAAGCACCCCCTGTACAAGGGCGCCAAGCCGACGCTCTCGATTCTCACCATCACTTCCAACGTCGTGTACGGAAAGGCCACGGGTGCGACCCCTGACGGCAGAAAGACCGGAGAGCCCTTCGCTCCCGGGGCAAACCCAATGCACGGGAGAGACAAGAGAGGCGCTCTCGCTTCTTGCGCCTCCGTTGCAAAGCTGCCCTACTCCTCCTGCCTCGATGGAATCTCCAACACCTTCTGCCTCGTCCCCGGGGCCCTCGGCAGACGTGCCGAGACGGGAAGCCGACCCCGTAACTTAGCATCTCTCCTCGATGCCTACTTCGGCCGTGGTGCCTTCCACATGAACGTCAACGTCCTCCTCAAGGAGACCCTGGAGGATGCAAGGAAGCACCCCGAGAAGTATCCCAACCTGACCATCAGAGTCTCAGGCTACGCCGTCCACTTCAACAAGCTGACCCCCGAGCAGCAGAAGGAGGTGATGGCGCGCACGATGCACACCTCCAGCGTCACGCACGTCTCCAAGGTCTCCAAAGCCCTCGAGGCCGCAAAGAAGCTCAAGTACGACGGCGAGCCCGACGCCGAGGCCGACATCAAGCCAATCAGAAAGCGCTCTGGCCAGCTCTGCTCGGTCACAGACCCTGCAGAGGACACCGAAGCTCCTGACTCGGCCTCTGAGTCTGAGACCACAGTCGGAGCAGTTCACTCTGTCGAGTCGTTCTCGACCACGGACGGCCCCGGCATCCGCTCGGTTCTCTTCCTGCAGGGCTGTGCCAAGAAGTGCACCTACTGCTCGAACCCCGAGACCCAGGCGATAGTGGGTCCCAGCCAGGTCCCTGAACTCGCCATGTCCGATGAGGACGTTGCCCGTCTGGTCGAGAGGTATGCAGCCTTCTTGCAACCTGCCAACGGTGGGCTGACGATCTCAGGAGGTGAGCCGCTGGTTCAGCCTGAGTTCTGCCGAGCTGTGTTTGACCGCATGCACAAGCTCGGACTGACCACCTGCCTCGACACCAGCGGTCACGGATCGAAAAAGCACTGGGAAAAAGTTCTCCCTGCCACCGACTACGTCATGCTCTGTATCAAGGCTATGGATGACGGCCTTGCTTCCGAAATCGCCGGGGTGTCTGCATCCAACTGCAGAAGGGCGAAGGAATTTGCAGAGTACATCCGTGACAACTTCCCGAAGATCGTGCTTACCCTCAGGTTCGTGTTTTCTTCTCAACTCTTTGCTGTCTCTCTCCCTTTCTCTCTCTCTCTCTCTCTCTGATAGGGACACGCTTCTCTGCTTTTCTACTCCACCATCTTCCCCTGATCGATCCTGCGATCGTGCATCTTTCCATTCTCCTGTCCTTTAGATGCCTTTTGCACTTCCCCTTTTCAAATTCCGGCGAAAGAGCGTCCGCCATCTCTCGGTCACCGCCATCCTGTGTGTTCGTTTCTTTCTTTTCTGTTTTTTGAATAAAATTCTGCAGACTTTCTTTTCTGTTTCTTGAGTGAATGAAATTCTGCAGATGGGTTTTGATGGCCGTTTCTTTCTTTTCTGTTTTTTGAATGAATGAAATTCTGCAGATGGGTTTTGATGGCGGGGTTGACGGACAGCGACCAGGAGCTGGAGGACCTGGCGGAGTTTGCCAAGAAGCTCTCGCCGGTTTTCCACTCCATCGAGCTGCTGCCCTACCACGAGCTCGGCAGAGAGAAGTACGACGCTCTGAGCAGGAAATACGAGCTGAATGATATGAAGGCCTACTGCAGAGAGAAGGCTGAGGAGGTCCAGAAGAAGCTGGAGGGCATGGGAGTTTCTGTCGTTCTTGCGGACGACAGGGGCCAGACCATTGAGTAGATCTAGTGGGAAGACAGAATAGGGTCGAGGACAGAGAAGGAAAAAATGATAGGGGGGGGGGATGAGAAGGCAAAGCGCAAGAAAGAGTGCCTTTTCCCGGATTTGGTTACCTTGCTTGACCCCTCCATCTTCCTTCGTTTTTTTGTTTTAATGACTCTTTGTGCCCTAAGTTCTTGCTGTTGCTCTGTGTCATGCACTCCTGCTCTGGATCTATCTGTCTTCTGTGTGCGCTCCAGTCAGGAGACTCAAACAAGGGAACTAGGGGAACGCCGGAACGATGATGCTTCAAATGGGAGCATCTGGTGGCTGGCGGAATTAATGCATGCATGACCAGAAAGAAGTTGGTCTCCTGCTGGCTGTCTCAGTCGATTGGTGCAGTAGCAAAGACGTGATGAGAAGAGAAAGGAGAGCTGACCATGCAGTGGGACGGACAGGACAGCTGCATGTGTGTATGCCGTCATGCAAATTTGGGTGGATGGATGGAGACCGGCATGCAGCTGGAGGTTTTTTGAAATGAATTCATCTCCTTTTCTCTCACTCACTCTTCCCCGTTCCTCAATGCGTTCCCTTCAATGCATGCGACACACACTTGTGTGTCCTCCGTACGTGCCACTTTTTTTGTTTCGTGCCCCCCCAAGTGGAAACAAATGCACTCAATGCGTGAACAGAATAAACCCCTCGGTCTTCCTTCTCTGCCCCTCTCTCTAATTCACCTCCCTCCAGTTTAATCGAATTCAGAAGTCTGCTGCCTGGTCTGCTCGATGTAACTGGGAAGCAAGCGAATAAATTTTTAAGAGTGAGGAAGACAAACGGAGTCCTCGGTGAGTTGAGCTGTTCTGGTCATGTGCCTTCATTACTTCTTGCTCTCCCTTTTCTTCTTCAGGCTGTTTTTGTACTCAGCTCCCAACAGCCTGTTCTCTTCCCCTTCCTGAGCCCCCCACTTCCTTGTATCTCTGACTTTGATACCGAGGCACTCACCCAACCGGAAGGAAGAAACTTTCCGCCCCTCTTCTCTCAAGCGAAGGAGAAGGGGGGTTGGCTGCGATGCGAAGAAGACAGCTGCGCAAATCTGGGTGACGACCCACATGCATGTACTTCAATGAATGAATGAATGAATGAATGAATGGGGGTTGATGCCCTGCAATGCCCTGCTCTGCTCTGCTCTGCTCTCTGCATGTAGAAGAAGTAAAATCGAAAGCGAGTGAGTCAGTGAGGAATGATGGGATTTATGCCACTCGCAAACGAACGAACGCACGCACGCACGCGCAAAGGAAGAGGACTGGCCGTGCACGGATGCAAAAGAATTAACGAGCGATGCTCCGATGGCGAAAACTAACGTGCGTGTGTGAAGCTCAAAGGAATGAACAGAAAAGTAAAATTCATTTTGTTCGCCTTCCTGCAGGTCCGAATGCATGTCTCTTCCCATTGATCGTGACTTCACCTCCTCTTTTGTAGGGTCACTGAGTAAAGAATGAAGAAGCGAAAAGGTTTTTGAGGCGCTTTCGGCTGGCTTTGTTGTCCGCGTGCCTGCCTGACCCCTTCTTCGTTCGAAGATCGTGCTTCCTTCCTTCTGTCCCTCTGTCTGCACGTTTGCAGCAGGAAAGGAGAAAGTATGGAGTTAGGGGGAAAGACGCAGAGAGATTCAGAGAGAGCTCGCAAGGCATCAAACTGCCCGTTAGAAAGCAGAAGGCGGGTCCTTCGAACGAAAAGAAATCAAACGAACACTGACAGACAGACGGCATGAAGGCATGGAGGTCCGTCCGACCAGGTTGCTCACTCATTCATTCATTGACATGGAAGGAAAAGACTTACCTCTCTGTTCCGTCCCTCCATCCTCTCCTACTCCGTCTCACGAATTCTTCCTTCGTGCCTTCTTCTTTCCTTCCACAAAGCTGTCTCCACTCCGTCACTGAAAGTCTCCCTCAGACAGATGGTTTGCCCCAAAGACCAATGGCCGGTGTAAATGTGTATCTCTTTGCAGCCATGTGTGTGTACGTCAGAAAGAGAAGAGGGGGACCAGCCAGAGCTCAGTCAAAGTGCGTGCGTCAGAGAGAGAGAGAGGGGTCCCTCACCTTACATCGCCTGTAGTTCCTTTCTTTCTTTCATCCCTCCCTTGAATGAACCTGTTCTCTCAATCTGGGGGTTTCTCCTTTCAGAAGCTTCAACTCCCTTCGTCTCCCAAATCGTGTTGTTGCGTGCTTGTTTCTTGGTTTCATTGTCTGATTGATTGGGTGCGTGGGTGCGTGGGGATTCACTGACTGCTCAACCGTATCTCTTGACTCTTCTTTCCGTTCTCTGATCGATCAATCCCTTCCACCTTGGCGAGGAAGACGAGGCTGAGAGCAAGAGGAAAAGAGAAGAGAAGGAGCGGGGTGGGGGTACACCCATCTCTTTTAGTGGTGAGGTGGATGACTCGGAAGATTGACTGAGTAAGTCAGTGAAAGAATGGCTGGTCATGTTTGTTGTGTCTTCGTTTTGTTCGTTGTGCATTCAAGCATGGGGTGGCTGGTTGGTTGGGTATCTGATCTGCTCTTTGACCCTTTCTCTTCCATTCTCCAAGTGAGTCAAGTCAAACCTCTCTTGCGTTGTCTTGTTGGTGATCGTCATGTCTTGTCTCTTCTCCCCGGCCCCCTTCTCTTCTCTGTCTCCTAGCTCACTCACGATGCATCGCACTATTTTTTCTTCCGTTTGACCTCCCGTGGAAAAGGAGGAGAGAGAGGGAGAGAGGAAAGGTTGCAGTACGGACAGGAGAAGAGAAGGGAAGGGAAAGGTTGGAGCTGGATGGAATGAATGAAGTGATTGATTGAATAAGCATTCTACTGCCTGACTGACTAATTTGACTGAAGGGTTGGTCCTGCCCTTCCGAGGTCAAGCCCGAGGCCTCCCCGGTGTTCTCTCCTGTCTGGTCCTTCTCTTTCTCTCTCTGCCCTACCCTCTCAGACAGCAGACATTGGAATGCAAGGCCGTTTCCTCATTCATTCATTTGCCTTCATCCACTCCCTCATTTGTGTTTTTTTGAACAAAGCTGCTCGATCGCTGTGGAAGGACCTTGCGGCTCGAAAAAAAGTGTCCCTCCCTTTTTGCTCTCTTTCCTACTTGGTTTGGAGAGAGATAACAAAGAGAGGTGGAGGCTGCGCGCCTCCATTCGTTCACTCATTCATTCATTCTTCCTTGATATCTGCATGGTGGCACACTAACGGATGGACTGCACGTCTGTGCTCATGCCTGAAATCAGGAAGGAGGACGGTCGTCCAGTCAACCTGCGTCCGTTAGTTCAGTGCGTGTGAATCGTCAGACAGGACGACAGGCCACCGTCCGTCCAACCACAGAGAGAGAGAGAGAGAGTGACCTTGCAGTCGACACTGAAACAAAGGGAACAGAGAACAGAAAGAACGGCAGAGGACGTCTCTCGCCTCGATCGGCCTTCCGTTCTCCATTTGCGTGTATCACTCTCTGCCTGTCTTTCAAATCAATGACCGATTTTTATTTATGCTTTTTCTTCATCTGGCTTGATTCCGTGCAGAGTTTTCATTTCTTTTTTATGTTGTCTCAATTGTCTGTGTCTTTCTTTCTTTCTTTCGTGACATGCCTTTATTCTTTCTTTGTTTCCTTCCGTTACCTCCCTCTTTCTTGAATGATTCTTGATGCATGTGAGGTTTTTTCCCTTGTCTTCTTATTTTCGTGCATGCATGAGATTTTGTCCCTCCCTTTTTCTGTTCAGTCTTGACGACAACACAGAACAAATAAATAATTCGTCTCTTAATTCTCCCTCACTTTTTTTACTCTCTGTCCATCCATCTCGTCTGCCCCCCTGCCCTCTTGACATCGAAACTCTTTCTTCTTCAGCTTCTTTCCTCCCTTCGCAAACAACCTCCCCCCACACCAAGAGAGAGAGAGGAACTGAGGGGGCAGACTGTCTTTCTTTCTTCCTGTGTGTCCCGGCCCTCCAAAATGGACGGACGGGCGGACCCTGACAGACCACATGGAGACGATCGGAGGAAGAAAAAGATCGGAAGAAACTCCTGCATGCAGAAGAGGCAAGGAAAGGAAAAAAAAAAGAGGCGCACAGCTGCTTTTCCGTCCGTACCTTCACGCCCAGTGATAGGGTGAGAGGGGAAAAAAAGAGGAAAGGAAGGAAAAGCGGAGAATCCCTTAGAAGGCAAGCAGGCCAAATGTATGGCAGCGTTTTGACTCAACGGGGGGCTGAAGCTTTTTTTTTCTTACCTCCTTGTGTGGCTGGTCGTTCTTCATGCTTTGAGCCTGACCGATCGACTGACCCACAGTACACACATGCACTTTTTTGAGTTCTGTGCCATTCATCATGCAATCAATCATCATTCAGTCAGTCCACCGGAGGGAAAGAAACGGCCGAAGGAAAGGAAAGCAAGGTGAAACAAGGAAGCAAAGAAAGAAAGAGAGGCAGATGTCTGGACGAATCCGAGAAAGAAAACGAACACAGCTGGCCGTCGAGTTAAGTTCGTGGGTGGATTCACACATCCATCGGTCGATGTATTCGCAAATGAGTGCGTTGAAGGCATCGATCGATCCTTTTCTTTCTTTCACCTTGTTGGTCGTTTGTGGAGACAGATTGGAGAGGAGGGGGGGAACAGACAGACATGCAAAGCGATAAATCCATCTGACAGTGTACAAAGAGAGATGCGCAGATAGTTGATCTTCACCTTTCATACATTCGATACCCATGCACCGACCAACCTGCCCTCCTTCGTGCGTGGCTTCCGACTCTTTCTCTCCTTCCATCTCTCACATCACACATTAATACCGACATAAAAGAAAAAGAAGCAAAGGGAGGAAGATCGAAAGAGTCGGTTAATTGATCACGTGGCCAGCCCTCCGTCCGACCGCCCGTGCGTGCCGTGCAGTCAGGGAAGATCGAGGAATAGATCGAAACCGCCGCATTGAGTACGAGAGAGAGAGAGAGAGATGTCTGTTTGGTTCTTCACTGGGCGTCTGTGTCATCTTCCGCCAGTCACACGACAAAGAAACGAACAAATGTACGACAGTGTGCTTGTTTGTTTGCTTCCCTTCTCCGTTGTCCAACAGGGCACGCCTCATTTTTTCTTACTTCCTTTCTTCGGTTCAATTGAGAGCAAATAAAACCTAAAAGATTCGCTTGCTTCTTTCCATTTTCTTCCATACAAGTCAAAGCATTAAAAGAACAAACGAAACCCATCGATAGGCGTGCACACAACATGAGGGAGGCTGAGAGAGAGAAAGAGCACGAGCGAGCGCTTCGCTTCCTGCTTCACTTGCATGCGTGCAACGAAGCCGTGCTGCATACCCGGGTGTCCCTGACTGTCTCCAGCGATCGTTTAATTTTATTCATCCTGCCAACCATCGCAGTCAAATGAGGAGGGCAGGATCCGAAAAAACAAAGCGGCTCTCCAGTGAGTCCACCGACGTCGACAGATTCCGAATGCC
>JAHBMJ010000763.1:9311-26811 GCA_018398765.1 Chromera velia | reverse complement strand
TCTTTCTTCTAATATCGCCTTTTCCTTTTTCGTGATCAGCCAACTAATTCCCCCCACTGCATGTTATGTTCTTCGGTCGTTGCCCAGAAACTGATCCTTACTTAGACATGTACTTGCACTTACACATACTTTTACGCACACACTTATACTTACCGACGCTCAGCCTTACGAACACACACACAGATACAGACACAGACACAGACATAGACAGACACACGGAGCATACGAACCAAAAGAGAGCAGAAACATACGAAACACACACACACACACACACACACACACACACACAAGAAGACAAAGAAAAGAATATCATAACCACAAAACACACATGTACGTAGATTCATTCATACGTGTGCACCCACCCACAGTTTTCTCTTCAAATCGGAAGATCGACTCACCAGCAGCTGCCCCCTCCTCTTCATCATCTCCCCAGACATCGTACTCCTCCCCTCCCTCCTCGTCATTCTCCTGCTCTTCAGCCATCAGCGCGAGGGCAGCCTCCGCTCTTTCGCGTTCCTTCTTCTCCCTTTTCTTCTTCAACTTTTTAGCCTGAAGAAGCACGCACACATACAATTTTCACCATTTTTTTGCTGGAGGGCAAAAGAGCCAGTGGGGGACAGAAACAGGTGGAAGGGAGAGGGAGACTACAAAAAGATGAGCAGAGCATGAATGGAAGAAAGAACAGAATTCCACTCTTACAAAGGCCCAAAATAGAAAATGAAAACAGAGACCTTCTATAGTGAGAACTTGTGCAGTCGATTGCAACAAACACTCTCAAACCGTTCCCCTTCTCCCTTTTGTCATGAAGTTTTGCTCAATTAAGGCGACTGTTTCCTTTTTTTGCCTTCAAATGAGCATGAAACGATTCGTCTTCTGCTTCTATGCGTGTAAGGATAACGGAAACAAAGGCGCACTTCAGACATTCACACTTCGACTTCGACACGGAGGGTGGACTAACCTCCTTTTTTCTGTACGCGATGTGACTCAGTCTCACACACCTGCATTCACAGCCAATCATGATTATCTTCGAATGCGCTCGCCATCTTTCTTTCTGAGATGTTGGCCAACCATCCCGCTCTTTTTCTCTTCTTACTGATCTCATCTTCCGCATGGGGGGGGCAGCTCGAATTCTCTCAGTCTGTTTCTGACTCCACGAGTTTGGAACAGTTTAATGCAGCCAAGGAAGAAGCAGAAGAAAGAAGACGAGGACACATAGATGGAGAAATAAGTGAAGTGTCCATCTCTTCCGCTGAAGCAGTCACGCACGCCCTGCCGCCTCAATGTTTCACCCTCCCTCACCCACTCACTCCCTCAATCATTCATTCACCTACTCACCGAGGGTTGTCACAAAACATATGGAACGGACCCTCGCCCTCTTCTGCAAGAAGTCACAAAACCGAAAGTCCGAACACCACAAAGGGAAGGAATGATGTACGCCAGTCGGTCGGTCAGCGTTCCACTATCAACCCTCCTTCCTTCCTTCCTTCCTTCCTTCCTGCCTGCCTGTGTGTCTCTAGTTTTCCCTATCTGCGCATCGATCAGAACATACAAACCTTCTGAGCTCCGCTCACTTGTCCGGCTGTCTGACAGTCATGTGCGTCGCTTAATGAAAGAAGACGGCATTTTCAACACCACTGGAACCACGAAAGCTAAATGCTCCTGTACGGTCTGTGTGCAGTTCTGACCGCGGATTTCATTTCTTTTGTAGAAAATTTGGAGCTCAATGTTGTATTGGAATTGGATTTCAGTTTTTCTACTTTCATTTCTTTTGTAGAGAATTTGGAGCTCAATTTTTTATTGGAATTGGATTTCAGTTTTTCTGCTTTCAGTTCATAAGGAAACACCAAAACATAAGGGCATTCCCAAACCACACGCAAAGAAAAAGAAAAATCCACATGCATACCGAAATCTGTCTGACCTGCGAGCTCTGATTCATTCTCGAAGTCACCGAGGAGAAATACGACCACGCGGTTGGCATGTGTTGCGTACGATTGGTTTGTCTCTGCAGGAGAGTGTGTGAGAGAGCGTGCGTGGGAACAAAGAAAAGGTCACATGCAGGAAAGGACACCGTAGCCTATTCCTCAAAGACGCCCAAGAAATGAAAATAAATGCATGCACTGTTTCTCAAAGACCGCCCATGCAATAAAAATCATTCTTGGCTTTTTGGCAATGTGAATGAAATTACTCTCCCAGTCTCTCTCCCGCACACAATCGCCCACACATTTTCAGACACTAGGCTCGTTGCCTGCTCTTATACACAGAAAGAAAGGGAGAAAGACAGAAAGAAGGAAAGAGAGAAAGAAAGAAAGAAAGAAAGAAAGAAAGAAAGAAAGAGAGAAAGAAAGAAAGAAACAAAGAAAGAAACAAAAGAAAGAAAGAAAGAAAGAAAGAAAGAAAGAAAGAAAGAAACGGGGAAGAAAGAAACAAAAGGGGAAGGAAGGAAGGAAGGAAGGAAGGAAGAAAAGAAAGAAAGAAAGAAAGAAAGAAAGAAAAAAAAAGGAAAGACCAGAGCGATTCTCGGGAAGAATTTGCACATACCGGGATACCGGACGCGCAGGGAAAACGGCAACATCCCAAGTTAAAGAGCGGAAAGAGACTCGAGTGATCGAGCCTTCCTTCAGCTGAACAGATCCAGAAGAATGAAGGAACGACATATGGGTGCAGGTAATCAATCCAATGGTGACGGCATGCCATTCTTTCAGCCACCCAGCTGGTCAACCAGCCTTATTCTCTCTCAGTCTCGCACCTTCTTCTTGCAGTCGTCCATCCGACTTACCTGGAAGATTGAATATCACAGATGCGTGCCTGCCCTCCTTTGTCACAAAGCCCCGCCAGATCAAGCACTCCTCCCGCTTCTGCACCAACACAACAGAACAGAACAAAACAAAACTTCTCAGTGGAAGAGGGCAGTCGTCAGAGCGTGGGATGAATGCCGCATGCTGTCTCTGCCAGCGGCTCCATGCATTTCACGTAGACTGAGTCTGTGAAAGTAATCTTGGCATGCTGTGGGTGTGTCCGTACGCATCTCTGAGAGTGTATCTGTGAAAGAAAAAGATACTGAGGGCAAAAAGTAGGAGAAAAAAAAAAGACCCTAGCGTGCTTCCCACTGAGAGTCCAAAGAGATCAGATCTCCCCACCTCAAGAGGAGAGTCTTTCCGGGGCACGTCTCTTGCGAGTGCAGCCATGAAGTCTGTCTGCTTCACCGTGCTCCGATAGCAGGCTTCGAGACGCGCGTGCATTTGAGGATGTGCTGCATGCATGCAGGGGGATGGATTGGGACGGAACGCTCGATCCAAATTGAAGTGTCAAGAAACGGACGGATTCATGTGCACACACTTATATCTTCATTTTGAACCCGATAGATTACAACCATGCAGTGGCTGCGACCGGGACATTTTTTCACAGCCATGACAAGTATGCGGGACTGCCTCACGAGAGACCGGGACAGAAAGGACACAACAGGACAGGACCGGAGAGCGAAGGAAGAAGACCAAAGAGAATAAAAAACAGGGTTCAGCAAGACGCATGAGAGGACAGAAGAGTATCTGAATGTTTGTTTCCTACACTGCGCTAGTCTCTGGAGGGGGCGGAGGAGGCCATTGGAGGTGCTTGTCTGTGTGGCCCAGATTTACACACACACACACACACACGCAGACGCAGACACGACACACGCGCGCGCGTGCAGGCACTCTCAGATATGCGCAGGTTTTTCCCGCCGCTGATGACGATCTGCCTGACCTTCCTGGTGTTTGCGGAACTCCAATATGAGTGCCTCGACCTCTCTCTGCAAGCAGACCGAGCAAAACAAAACTAAAAACATTAGACTGACTTGTCCGCGCGCACACACATGCGCACCAAATTACACACCAATCCCCATATCGATACAACAAACAGAGACATCTTCAAGACCGCCAGTCCAAAAACGAATGGTGATGCACTGAACACTGCGTCATGTTGGGTTTTAGGTGAATACATGCCTGACGTCACGGTCCAATCTCTACGTGAAAATGTATGAAGAGATCTTTGTGCGTACTGACCCGGGTCCGGATGCCGTCCGCCTTTGCTCTTTTCCGCGCAGCCTCCCCCCCCTCGATGTCAAAGAGCTCCATGAGTAGACGACGTTTGGGTTGTTTGTTTGGGGGTCACAGATTCGTGAGTGATGCAAACAACAGGCAAGAACTGGTGGCAACACTCACTCCAAAGAAGAACAGCGCGTAGACGGATTTGCCTGTTCGGATTCCGTTCACCCAAGGTCGACAGGAGCAAGCGAAAAAAGATGAAGCCACGCTTTTAGCTCAAGAGTGCCATCTGAGGGATGAAATGCTGCATTAAATCATTTGAACAGTGTTGCTCCAACGCAGTCTACCTACGCACGGTGACAAACAACACACAAGTGCTTTTCATGATCGATGAAAGTTGGTTTCCTCAGCAAGGAGCGACGTCTGTCTACGTATATATCGACATTGATTCGACAAGGCATCCCTGCTGTGACTAGAAGGCTGGATGATGCTCGATGGACGTTCCTGATCGTTCCTGTCATTTCTTGTGGTGCGTGACAAAAACCTTAGGGCTGACGTATGGCTGCATGACGCGCAAAAATTCCGCTGCCGGGACTTGAACCCGGGTCGCTCGGGTGAGAGCCGAGTATCCTAACCAGCTAGACTACAGCGGATCTGTTGAAGCTGAAAGAGTAGATGTTACTGTGAACTGTGAATCGTTAACTAACTACATTGCTGCAACACTGCAACCGTGTGGGTCCGGCACAAAGCGAGAACTGATTGCATGTCTCGGACATTGTCTCGTCCTCTGTTTTGAAAAACCGTCGGGCTTTCGATCATGACATCGAGGCTCAATATATATATCGATCGGTCCTGTTTCGCGATTGACCTGATTCACCGTTGCATGTTCCTGTGTAGAGAAAAAGACTTGAACGGAAGCACGATGGTGAGAGGCTATCTTCTATTCCCTCTCTTCGTGATTCTGGTGAGGGGTCTCGAGGAGTGCCCAGAAGGGGGTTGCGTGAATCGAGAAATTCATGGGGTGAGAAAGGGACATAATCGTGATCCCTGCCTGTCCTCGCTGCCGCGAGCTGCATAGAAAGACGGGGCACGCGGCAGAGGGTGGAGCACGAGCGTTTTCCTTGTCAGTTTGTCGGTGATGTTTCCTGCCGGTTGATTACCAGGTGCAGGGGCTGTACCAGAACTCCGTGTCCCTATCGTTGCTCGATCGCGCTTGTTCATGGAGTCTCGTTGGGTGCGCCTTGTTTCTCTCCCCCTGTCCCCTCTTCAGATTTGCTTGTTCCTTAGCAGCGACCGCGTCGCAGCTGATCTGCAACTGCTTGGGCGAATTGGTTGATGATGTTTTGTAGCAGCTCTTCGGGGAGGCGTTCCTCGCCGGGCTCTGCCTGTCTTTGCTCGAGCCCATTGATGCGTCTACGTGTTGCAGGACGGTCTTCCTCTGCGAGCTCGGGTCTTCGCACAATGTTCTCCCATTTTCTGAGGTCCGCCTGTAGTTCTTCGAAGGAGGTGTATCTGTCCCTCTCCATTTGGATGCGGATGCGGTCGTCTTCAAGGCCGTCGGTGAAGGCAGCTAACGCGTCCGCATCGTCGGTAGGTTGGTTTGCACTTTCGCAGAGCTCCTCAAATCTGTTCACGTATTCCGACAGGGTTTCGTCCGATTTCTGTGTGATGTGCAGGAGGCTTCTTCTTCGGCGATCTTTTTCCTTGGCGTCAATGCCGTACTTCTTCATGAATAGCTTTTGGAGGGCGTCTTCCGTTAGGATTGTTGCAAGTCGACTCGGAGATTGCGTTTCATACCATCTTTTTGCTGGTCCTGTGAGGGCGGTTGGTAGGTATATGTCTCTTAAGTCCTTTATTGTCCATCCCAGCCGCCTGTGGTGACGGAGGAGGGAGTTCCAGAAGGGGCGGGAGATGAGACGGTCTCCATTGAACGTGGGCAACTCCAAACGTACGCGTGGCAGGCTCATGGCTGGTCCTATTGCGTGGTTGCTGAGGCTGCTGGTATTGTTCGCTCGGTATGTTTCGGCGCTGCTCAAGGATGTGTCTCCACGACAGGTCTAGTTCTCACTGATCGGTTTCCGTCAATTCGTCAATGTCTGGTGGGAATGATCCGAAGCCTCTTTGTAGGGTGTCTGGTCGGGGTACGTTTGGGGTTGGTGGCCGGGGTGGTGCTTCCGCTGAGCGTCTGGTGCCGTTGGCGATTTCGGATGAAGTACAGGCAGTCGTCGTAAACTTCAGATGTGCGGGGTCCGGCTGGAGTTTGGGGTGGCACCGCTCTGTTGACGTATGGTGGGGCGAAGCGTGTATGGGGGTCGACGAGCTCTGTTTGCTTGTGGGGGGTTGTGTGGTTCCTGGTTGGTCGCTGCGGTGGGCTTGCGCTTGTGTTGGTGTGGGGTTGCTGCTGACGACATCCAGTAGGAGCCGGAGGTTTGTGTTTCCGTGTTAGCGCTGGGTTCCCGTGGTATTAGTATTGGGTTGGCGTTTGTGGGATATTCACGTCCTTTGCTGCTTTGTAAATCCGGCAGCGCTTCGCGGACTGCTCCTGTTTGCTTTTCAGTTGCCGTACGCGCAAAGGGAAGACCAGGAAAGTTGGAGAAAAGATGCAGCGCTTCGCGGTCTACTCTGGTTTTCTTGTTTTCTTTTCTCACAGGATGGAAAAGGAGGAAGAGATGCAAATGGACAGCGCTTCGTGGTTTGCTTTTGCTGTTCTCTGTTTCTTGTCGATGGTGAAGTCGGTGAGGTCGAGTCTTCTGTCGGCTTGAGGATCCCTTTGGCGGTGAGGAAGGCTGGGGCGAAGGCGTAACGGTTGATGCGTACTTGTGGACGTTTGGGTTTCAAGACCGGGGCGCGTCTTGACGGGGGTGTTCCTTCGTTCCTTATCGGGTCTGAAGGGCTTTGTGGTGGGGAGGTGTTCTTTCTGTAGGCGTCCGTATCGGAGTGGAGGGGCGTCTCTCTCGAGTCTTTGCAGACGGTGTTTGGTCAGCGCTTCGCGGTAAGCTGTTTGCAGTGTCTGTGGAGGCAAACGTCTTTTGGAGACGGCAAAAGGGGATGGAGGCACAAGGGGAAGGGAGGGACACAGCAGGTTGGATGGCGTCGTTTTCAGAAGGTTGCTTGCTGTTGGGACAGCGTGAGATCGAGCGTGGCGTCACCACTTATGGCAGTCCACCTATCTGACTCCGGGTGTGATCTGACTGGAGGGCGTGGCGTTCGTGAAGGTTTTTGAGTGAGTCTATAACCTAGAGTGGTCTGGTGAGCTGATGATTGGGTTGAAGATGTTTGCTTTATTAGCCGAATGATTCAGAACGTTGGGGTTGCTCGAAAAGTAGTGGTTGAACATGGATAGCATCAAATCCACTCCTCATAGAAAGTTGGTCAATCGATCTGATTAATATAAAAATGTGAAAAGATTTTGTTGTTTATCGTTGTTGATTGTCGTTTCTTCTTTTCTTTCTATCTGCGTCGATTTGAGGATTTTACTTTTCTTCTGTCCATGTTTTTCTTCTTTTCTTTCCTGTTTCCTTCGGCATTTCTTTCTTTCTTCCCTGAAGATTTCTTTTTTCTTCTTTTCTTTTTTATTTCTTGTTGTTTTTCTTTTATTTTTATTAAAATGATTTTCATTCTTTCTTTCTTTCTTTCTTTCTTTATTTTTCTTTGTTATTTGAACTTGTTCTTTGAACAATGGTGACCAACTCTCATTTAGTCTCAATTTAAAGTTAATTGCAAGATTAGTTAGTTTTCTCTTGGTCTAGGACTTTAGGTCAACTGAGGAGGCCGCAACATGTGGAAAGGTGCACCGGTCGCAAGAATTGGTATAAGTGCCCCCCGCCTCGTACTGCCTCGCTTTCCATGGTGTTTTTTGACGTTTTTCAACGCTTTCCCGTGCATGCTTTTCTGAGTTGACGGAGCGGACGGAGCGCTTTTCCGGGGCCTTTTTTTTTGAGGAAGGGCTCTGGGAAAAGTGTAAGTGCCCCCCGCTTGAAGGGCCGCTTCGCTTTCCGGGCCATTCGCGACGCTGCGTCAGCCTGCCACGGTTCCTTGCCCCGAAAGCCACAGCATCAAAGCAACTACCAGCAAGAAATCCCTAAATCTGCAGCAGCGTCGCATGATTAGGGAGTATTTGGAGAGTACCGCAGAGCTGACCAACCAGGCTGAACCTTTCGTGACTCAGATATCAATACAACAAAACTCGATCACAATGACTTCCTTGTCTCTCTTCGTCAGTCTCGTTCTCGTTGGGACCTTGGTCTACCCCGGCAACGCATCGCCAGAGCCGCTGGGGAAACCCTGCAGCGAGCTTGAAGTAGGGGACTATATCATTCTTCGGGACCGTCCCACCAGATTGACAGAGGTTTCCAGTACGGGGTCTCGTGTTAGCATTGTCGGCGAACAAGTTTTCACAGGTGAAAGGGCTGAGGACACCTGTCCTGCGGTGAGTCAACCGCTCCCCTTCACGCCTTGTCGCTTTCGTGACCCTCCCACTCTTGGACTAGATATCCCTCCAGATCGTGCCATTTCTCTTCTTGAGGCGTCTCCTTTCATTTCGCCTGCTTGCTCCCTGCGTGCCAGACGTCCCGCCCCTTTCTCGGTTCTTCTTCCGTCTCCGTGTCTCTCCACACGTCTCCATTTCTATTGAACTCATCTCTCTCTCCTCCCTTCTCCCTCCCTCATACAATACGTCCCCCTCCTTCCCCCTCCTTTCACTCTCCCTCTCCTCTCTCTTTTCTCTCCCTCTACGCGTCTCCCATTCTCTCTCTCCCTCTCTCCCTCTCTGTCTCTCCCCCCCCCTCTCTCTCCCTCTCCCCCCCCTTCTCTCTCTCCCTCTCTCTCCCCCTCTCTTTCTCTCTCTCTCTCTCTCTCTCTCTCTCTCTGTGTGTGTGTGTNGTGTGTGTGTGTGTGTGTGTGTGTGTGTGTGTGTGTGTGTGTGTGTGCTTGTGCGTGTGCTTGTGCGAGCGTGCGTGATCGCGTTTCTAAAACCCAGTGTGTGAGTCTGTGTCTGCGACTCAGCAGGTGTGTCTGGTCGGTCCTCGTAGTCCCTCAGGCAGGTGTTATCATTCGATCGGCTTTCCCTTCTCCCCCCTCTCGAGCGTCTTTGTGGTCACTCTCTGTTGTCTAATCTTCTTTGAATTCTCCTTTTGACGCACGCACTCTTTGCATGGGGTACCGATCTGGATCCTTGTTGGCGCCCTTAATTCTGCTGCTGCTTTCGTATTCCCCCTTTCCTGCAGCACCCCTCTGTGACGTATGAGTTTCTTCTTCTCTCCTCCAACTTTCTTTCTTTCCTCGATTTCATCCTTCAGGACCACCGATACTACCGTCCCGAGATGGTGGAGAATGAGTACCAGGTCATCGACTATGAAGGTGGGATGCTTGACCTGATGGACGACGACGGAGAAACTTTCAACCTCATGGTGGACCGACCTGTGGACGCAAACATCCTTGAGGAGATTCAAGAAGCGGTCTCCAGTGGAGACGGCGATGTGTATGTGACCGTACTGGAACGCCAGGCGGATGGCCAACAACGCCCTGTGTCTTTCAGGGTCGAAGAGTGATGGATTGAACTCCCTTGTTTCCTTCCTTCCTTACATTTGCCTTCCTTGCTTCCCTTGTTCTTTCCCTCAAGAATAGCCTCGATCATTCAAATGAAGCAACGGATCGAGAGGGGGCCAATCTGTCTTGGTTGGTTGAATGAATGAAGAGGATGCATGCATTCATGCAGGGCTCCTTCCATGACGAGCATGGGAAGAGCGCCAAGCAAGCATGATGTGATCAGATCTGATCTGTCGCCTCGTTGAGGTGGGACCCTGTCACTGAATGGGGCCGGTGGATGGTCTTCGATGGACCGATATATTGGATGTGTATATTATATATGTTTTGATTATTATTCTGGGAGAGCGAGAAAGGAGGTAAATGTGGGGGTCAGCGAGGGGAGGCAAGGGAAGAGAGAGCGAAGGGAAAGGAAGCGTTGACGATTCGAATATGCATCGAGAGAGAGACTGCAAACTGTTACAGGCGTATGACCTTTTTTTCTTTGATTCACCCCTCTTTCATGAGCTCAGCCGGTCAGCCAACCAACTGCCCGCGTGAGTGAACGAGTGGGTCAGTGAATCTGTATGTCCCTCCTTTTTTCTCCGAGAACTCCCCCCAGTCTTGAAGAGACTCTGTCTGAGTGGGACCGGACTTCGAATAGGCACATGCATGTGCATCGATCTGAGTTTTCGTTAACTGTCTATTACATGACAGGAAGGAACTTTGGTGGTTTTTCCTGAGCAACTTTGAAAAAAACAATCTGTGCCTGATCGAAGGGATTTGATCTACTTTAAAAAATGGTGCACTCAAACAGAAGGAGGAGTGGATTTTGAATTCGGTTCTTTTTGATCAGTTAGCGACGTCGCTGTGTTATGCAAGTATTGCATCGATACGTGTCAGGTGGCGACGCACGCCTCACTCCGACAGTCTGAATAAGTCTCTCTTCGTCTCATGTATTCCAGCATGAATAATACAGATCGTCTGAGATCGAACCTGCACCTGACGGATTCATTTGCACTCTTCTGGTCTTTTCTGAGTCAACGTTTCTACAAGAGTCAGGAAACCTCGCAGGAAACGTATTATGCCATGCAGGCATCCTCATGCCCCTCGAGAGCGTTTCCTTGCGGGTTTTTGCCTTTTGCGTTTACCGATCGAACTCTTCCCCCTTTTTACTGCGTAATCGAAAAGCTGACTGAATGAAAAAAACATAATTAAATCTGTAGAGGAGCTAACAGACTTACACGTACAGTTTAGTACACAGTACAGTGAGCAGTAACTACGATCGGGTATGATATAAGTGTTGTTCCTAATATTAGTTAGTGTTGTTCTATGTTGTTCAGATTAGTTCAGATTACTAGTTTGACAGATTAATACTAGCAACTAGACTAACAATGAGTTTAGCATCTACATAGCATAGCTTACTAGTAGAGCATAGCATAGCTCAGCTCCACCTAGGGTTTGGCATCAATCAATGAATCAATCAATCAATCAGCTCAGGCTGCTATAGCATTAATGTTTTGCATAACGAAAGTATTTTTGATATAACTAGATATAACACTATTTAGGATAGGAAAGGATAGCTAGAAGGATAGGATTTATATGTTCCGGGTTCTCCCGCGGTCCACTGCCAGGGGTAGAATTTATAATTTGTTTGATTCAGTCATAAAACTGTATGTGTCATATATTCAATTCATGATGTGTGCAAAAAAAACTTTTTAATATTAAAAGAAAAAAGGATATAAATGTCTATATAAGCAACACAGATGACAGAGCATTAGTTAGTTTAGGTACTGCGCGCTTGTGCTAGTACGAGTGATAAGTGATTTAGTGATGCCCTAGAGTACTGTCGCCGTTTTGTCTTATAGAGGTCGCACCAGACTTTCCTAGAGACTTTCTTTATACAAGATGCAATCGGAGCTAGAGTCGGATATACTATTATGTATAGATCTCTAGTAGATTCTCTAGCTGCCAGTGATTCTCTCGGCTATTCGTTAAACTTGAACAAATCCTGACTCGGTTTTGACACTTGCTTGACAGTGATTGACAGTGATTCTGTCGCTGCTTCAACCGTCTTTCTGAGTCTCTCACATCCACTTTCTGGTCCATTCTTCACGCACATAATTATAATTAAAGGCAGACCAACCAAAAGACTGAGAGCACGTGTCACGAAACGGCCACCGGCAAAAAAGGCCACCCACATATGCTTAGTCCAATTACGGGCAGCAGGAGGGTGGCAGGGTAGAATAAATAGTCAACAAGATACTGTTTCCTTCGCCTGGAATGCCGACCGAGAAAGGGCCTCCCACTGACCCACCAACTCACAGACCCGCTCGAAGCATTGCATGAACAGACTGTCATCAGAAGTGTGGGTCGAGAAGAGACAGGACACGAGACAGATAGATAGAAAGTCAGATAGAGTATGCGTACAGGAGCCACACAGAGGCCCACCAAAAGAAGAGCAGACTGGATTCGTCGGTAAAGAGAAGCAAAATCCTATACAGACAGACAGCCTGAATGGTTCAGCCCCTTTCACAAGATTGCATGCAGGCAAAAAGGTGCGAAGGTGCACTGAGCGGATGCGGACGGACAGCCACACAAAAAGGCAGACAGGCAGACAGATTGGTTACCCACCCACCTATCTCACACATGCACATGCATTTTTCAATCCCCCTCCCCGCGTCTCATTATTTCGCTTTTCTCGCGAATTTTCTTTCTATTCGTCTTGTGCGGCGTCGACTTTCTTTTCCTTGTCCTTTTTCTGAGAGACAAAAGAGCCGAGCTTATCGACCAACAACGCGTCGACTTTTTTGAAGTGCTCAACGATCAACGCGTCGTGAATCCAGGCAGCTCCCTGCAAGCACGCAATCAAGGGAGGCAGGCAATGCACTTGCATCGATTTGCTGCTCATTGACCAGTGCCGGACTTGTCGCCGCAATGCGACAAGGGCAGAAGAGTATTTCCTTCATTCCTTTTGGCCACACAGCTCAACGAAGCCGATTCGTCAAGATCTGAAAAGAGGAATGTGCGGAAGCGACAGATTGGAAAGGAGCCGCGGCGTTGCCTTCGCCTTTCTTCCTTCCTTCCTTCCTTTCACGCTATAATTCATTGCTGGCCGGCTCCCGCTTTTTCCCCTCTGCTCTTCGCCAGCATCCTCTATGTCTGTCACTCAAAATGCCGCCCGCTCTGATTCTTCCTTCGTCTCTTCAAGCAATCAGAGGACTCTTCAGTCTCCCCTCGTCTAGCACGTTTTCCCCTTCAATTCCTCTCTCTCTCTCTCTCTCTCTCTCTCTGTGTGTGTGTGTGTGTGTGTGTGTGCGTGCTCACGTAGAAAACAGGCAGTAAAAAACGGCCAAAGACCTAGGCCAGGCCTCCCCTTGCACGAGTAGAGACACGATTGCGAACTGACCCTGAAGTGAGGCAGCATCAGCCAGAGGTAGGCAACGATCTTCAACTCCAAGTAAAGCGGCACGCTGCATGCAGGAAAGGAACAAGTCAGGTTGCACAACAAACACGCATGCCGCCTGTCGTACTTTTCTGGTTTCCATCTGTATTCCCTCCAACAGATTTCGCTCCAGGAAGGCACACTAAATTGCTGCTTTCTTTCACCTTCAGGAACTTCGGATGAAAAAAAAAACAAAAACAACGCTCGATGCGTCGGAATTTTAGCATGCATGAAGAGACTATCGACATGAGTCTGGACTATCATGCAGAGGCATCACCCACATATCTGTCGCACCACGCACGCACACACACACACACACACACACACACACACGCACGCACGCACGCACGCACGCACGCACAGACACACACACACACACACACACACACACACACATACACACATACACAGACACAGAGACACACACACACACACACATACACACACACGCACTCATACATTCCCAGGCAAGCACACACACACACACACACACACACACACACACAGAGGAAGAGAGAGAGAGAGAGAGAGAGAGAGAGAGAGAGAGGCTCACTATTCGACTGCGAAGAACAGCACAGTCCCCTCCACAGCGCGGAGGATCGTGTGGATGATCCAGAAAGAAAGCCACTGGAGCTTTTCAGCCTCCTGTTCTTTCTCATTTACCATGCACACCACAGAGCAGTACAGAGGATAAACCACAGTCACCAAGGACCTGCATGCATGCATGCATGCATGAATTCATGCAAGCATGGATGCATGTGGGAGGGAGTCCGCAGAAAGAACTGTACGTATGATTTTCTCCCTGGTGGAAACCCGTCAGCTGCATTGGTGTCTGTTGAGAGGGTACAAAGGTGAGTAAGGGCATCTCTGTCACCTGCTTTTGCTATTCACACCATAGCACAGAAAGACCGTGGTAAGGAGACAATGAAAAAAAAACAAAGCCTTTCATTCTATCACGCCCAAGGAAGCCAGCAGATAAAGGCAGACCCACCCAGAAGGAAGGAAGGAAGCAAGGAAAGACCGAGAGAGATAGAAAGAAACAAAGCAAGGCAGACAGACTATAACGCCTTTTCTTTTGCTTTTTCTCTTTCTTCATCGTCTTCTGCAAGGCAGGCAGGCAGGCAGACAGACAGACAGACAGACGACAGACAGACTATATGTTTCTTCTTCTTCTCCCTCCATTTCTTCATGAACACAACAGACAGACAGACAGACAGACAGACAGAAGACAGATAAACAGAAAGAAAGAAAGAAAGAAAGAAAGAAAAGAAAGAAAGAAAGAAAAGAAAGAAAGAAAAGAAAGAAAGAAAGAAAGAAAAAAAGAAAGAAAAGACCGGCAGAAACAAAGAGAGGCTGTATCGTTTTCTCTTTCTGTCTCCTCTTCTTTTCGAAACACAGACAGACTATATGTTTCTTCTTCTCCTTCCTTTTTCACGTACACAACAGACAGAAAGAAAGACAGAACGAACAAAGACAAAGAACAAAACAAACAATCAAACAAAGTGGGCAAGGGGCCCGAAAGGTGAGAGTTAAGCGCCCCTTGCCTCCACACCGAAAGACTTTCAGGTGATCACTGGGTTCACACGTTAAGCCTCTGCTGCTTTTATTCAAGACAAAAAGAAGAAGAAAAAGAAAGTGTACTGCACTTCAAGCAAACACATACAACACAGCGGGAACCGGCACCGTAATGTTCTTTAGACAGAGGATGGGGCAGGCAGGCAGTCAGACACACAGGCAGACAGACTCTAGATTTCTTCTTCTCCCTCCTTCTCTTCATATGCACAATAGACACACAAAAAAAGGAACAAAAGACAAAACAACAAAACGACCAATCAGGCAAGGTGGGCAGGGAGAAAGAGAGCAGACCATGTGTAACTGAGAAGCGAGGGAGGGAGGGAGGGAGGGAAGGAAGCACTGAAGGAAGGGAGAAGACGATGAAGAAACAAGACAATAAGTACAAACAAAAGAAATAAAAGAAAGAAATCGGGAAAGAAAGCAAAAAGGGAAGCGAGGCGCCCAAAAAACTTCTTTCTTCCCATCTCTGTTTTCTCCTCAAACACGCAATCGCAACACATGGGATCGAATGAATCAGGCATGACATGGAATTGAAGCGAGAGAGAGAGAGAAGAGAAGAAAACCGCCTGTTGAAGGATGGAAGGACAAGGAAAACACCCGTTCGGGACAGCTCAATTGGATACAGTCGCCAAAGGGGAAAAGGATCTTTGCAGTGGCGGCGTGCGGCGGAGGGACGGCAAAGAGGTGGGGCGAGAAAGGGGGAAAAGGACGGGTGGGGGGAGACAGATTGAGGGTCTTCAAAGCCGGTAAGTAATCAGGTGAGTGGAAGCGACTTGGATCAGAGAGCAGAGAAACGGTCAATTGGCACTGGCTGAGAATGCTAGAGAGAATCACAAAAAGGGCGGAAAAGTAACATACATGGGGATGGATAGAGAGAAGTGAGCTAGCCAGAGCGACGAATAACTACGGAAAACAAGAAAATCAGCGACAGGAGGTAGAGGACGGAAGCAAAAATGGAAAGCTAAGAAGCGCTGTCACAGAGAAACAGAAAGCATATAAGGCCAATGAAGGAGCGAAAAATGCAACCCAACGAAAGACCGGGAAAGACCTGGAGCGGGGGAGGCATCTACAAAAGCCCAGTACTACTTACGTGATTAGTTCCGGATACGGAAGCACAGAAATCGGCATTTTCCTTGATCCTTTTCTTCGCTTTCCTTTGAAGTGTCGAAACCGATGCAAGCGACCGGAAAAGAAACCCAGCAGTTCCTCAGGTCACCTGGATCGGATGAAGGAGTGATCGAAGGAGAAGATCGCACACGCCACACACTGTTTCGCGTTGGATCGGAAGCTCTTTTCGAACTTTCCTTACGAAGATTAGCAAACAAAGCGGGAAAGAGTTTAATTACAGTCTTCAACGGATATGTCGACCATGCCCTGCATTCTTATTAATAGCATGCCTGTCACTGTCCTCGCGTTCTCCATGCAGTGCAAATGAGTCTTCGCAACTGTGCGAGATCTTCGCTTGATTTCGTGGGCTGCGAAAGGCAATGAAAGGCATGGTTGTGGAGACTGCAGCATCATTGCCGCCGTCTCGTACTTAATTAGTAGATCTTAGTAGTGGGTTGTGCTAGAAAAGGTGGCGAGGCACTCACCCACTCGGGTGAAACAAAGGAGGCCCTGCATGGCATTTTTCGCGCATAAGGAGCTTTTCCATCTTTCTCTAGCTTCATGGACTATTTAAATTAATTTGGCGGCCAAAGAGGACTTTGAGCGGACTTGGAACACCTTCAAGCTATTCCGAAAATTTCATGCCTGACACAAACTGACAAAATTCAGCCTGACGTCGAATTTCACAAAAATCAGTCTCTCGCACGATCTCGCACGATCTCTCACGGAGAAGTTTTTTTTTTTTTTGACTGCGCCCCTCGTGGAAGATTGTGGACATGGTATGTGGACTATTGTAAGCTCTGTCATCTGCCCACTCACTGCGTCATTTCCGCTGATTGTATGATCACGCTT
Source organism: Chromera velia (assembly GCA_018398765.1). Taxonomy (NCBI): domain Eukaryota; family Chromeraceae; genus Chromera; species Chromera velia. The sequence continues at coordinate 10,290 of JAHBMJ010000763.1, read as the reverse complement.
CCTGTATATACTCCGGTGCACGCTTCCGAACCTCCGGAGTGCGTCCCTTCGTTTGTTTTGGTTGTTTGAGGCCTGTCAACTGCTTTTCTGCTTTTCATCTGTACGTTCCACCGAGCGCTGCCAGGAGGGTTGAGATAGCCTTCACGGGCGGTGTGTGCCTTTCGGTTTTGCATCTCTCACTTCGAGCACTCAGTTGCTGGGAGCAAGAGGAAAACCGGACTTCACATCTGAATTCAACAGAAGGTTTTGACCGCGGACCACTGATCATCAATAATCAGTGGCGGCAAAGGACTTTCACCCAATCCAAGGGCACGAAAGAAAACCAGGAAGAACGGGGAAGAAAGCAAGGCGAAGATGCCGATGATGGACGTCAATGCGCCTGCGTTTTCTCCCTCACCAGGGACCTCTCCTTCTGCTGACGTGTATGCTGCCAGCACGAGCAGCGAGACGTTCAAATTCAAATTCAATAACAATGCCAAGGAGTTTGTACCAGGGTCAGTGGGGGGCGGGCGTGTGTTTGCATGGATGTCAAGGTAAGTAACAGCTTCCTTTCTCAGCTCGAAGAGTACAGCGTCAGGGTGTGCCTATCCTCCTGCCAACTATTGTGCCTGCGCGACTGTGTCCTCTCCTGCTTTCTCGCTCCTCACTGGGGTTCAGTCTTCTGTCGCTCCCTTCCTCCTTTGTTGTGAACTTCTTTCTCTGTGGTCCTATTTTCTCCCTCCAGCAGGCTTCCGCAGGCCGATTGTGCTGGTGTGTTGCCGTTATCGCCTTCTGTTCATTTATAATTGCGTAAACGTTTGTGTCAACTCGCGTCTTTTCATGCTTGATCCATCTGTTTTTCTTAGTACACGGACTTTTCTCTCCTTTGCTTGTGTGCAGTCAACCTGCTGGTCCGAAGCATCAGAGCAGCAGCGCGAGCAGCAGCCAAAACTCGCCTGCAGACTTCGCGGAGTCGGAGGGGGATGGGGGGGGGGGAGGG
>JAHBMJ010000762.1:25573-40570 GCA_018398765.1 Chromera velia | reverse complement strand
GCTACAGACCTAGACTTAGTATGACTGGTTACTGCATAAGAACTGTCAGTTCGGGAGTCTTGTAGTACCAAAGCTATCAGTCAGGACAGTTACACAGACAAGACGGGCATGCACGTGAGTGGAATTAATTCTAATATTAATTCCAATACAGATACAACATTAGGGGCGCGCCCATAGAACGACATAGGCATGGACAGACTTGAATGCAAGCTTAGTACTCAACTTAGTGCATGACTGGAAAGACGCTTTCAGGATAATCTTACTCTTTGACTTAATTCATTACAGCATGATTAGCTCGGGCGATCAACTCCGGCTAGAGCGAACAACTACATATCGCAATATAACGGATTAAGACTAAGTAAGAGAGATAACACATTTATTTCATACTTTTCAGAGTAACCAAGAACGTTTCTTTTCCCAAGACGCACAAAGGGGAACGGTAAAGCCCTCTCTCTTCTTATGGGTTGCTTCTTGTCGTTCTGTCTGACTCAGAAAGATAAAATGATACTGTCAAGGAGAGTAACAAGAAAGGAAACTTCAACCAGAGCAAGAAAAAAGAACGAAGAATTGAGATTAAGTAAGAAAAAGAGAGAAGTACTTTCATCCTTTTCTGAGTAACTAAGAACATTCTTTTCCCGAGATGCACAGAGAGGAATAGAAAACCCTCTCTCTTCTTATGGGTTGCTTCTTATCGTTCTGTCTTACTAATAGAGGTGAAATGATAGAGGGAGTGACAAAAAAGACAGGTTTCACACTCTAAGTCTGAGAAAGGGAAAAAAAAAAAAAAGAAGAAGATAGAGACTGAATAAGAAGAGAAAGAAATTCACCATCGATTGATGAACAAACCGTCTGAGAAGCATGCAGAGTCACTGTGACACAAAAACTTTGACCCATGGCTTTAACCACACGCAACCACACCTTTCCTTCACACTGCATACCTCCAGTAAAGGCGCGTTGCTTGTGCTTTTACGCTTTCTGGTATGAGGTCTTATTCAGCAATGTGGTAGAGCAAACGAAGCAAATCATTTCGAAGGCTTTCTTCGGGGTCTTTATCTAATGTATCCTCCACAATCTGGTTGGGGAGTGCTGCGAGTACGTCTAGTACCTCTTTGATTAGCTGAGCAAGTCGAACGTCCCTCTGCACATCCGTTCGATCCCTGTCTTGGCTAATCGTCTTGATGGGCCCGTCGATACAGAGACAGCCAACCATAAAGTTCACCACTTACTCATTAATAAGCTCCTGCTTCCTTGCTTCAGTTGCTATCTCGACTCTCTTCAAGAAGTCCAGCGCTTCTGCACTATCCATCTCCTTCTTTGTGCCCTTCATAGCATGTCTCGCCCACTCTCTGTCGCATTTCGCTCTGTGAGTCTTCCAGTAAACCTTCTGACATGCAACACTGCAATAAGTTGCAACTTTGCACTGGCTGTACCTCTTTCCCGCACTGCTGTCTTCGCATTGCCAGCATTGCAGGGTAGCCGGCGCTGCAGAAATGTTGCGAGATGCAAAGGTCGGTTCCCGGGACCAGGACCGCTGTCAAAGAAACGCGCTAAAAGATGTGAGGCTTGGGACGGCTGCGCGTAGAACGATCGAGTCGTGGTCTGTGGGTGTAGAGACGGGGACAGTCTCATGCACAGGCGGAAAAACAGAGTCTTCATCTGGGAATGTGAGGACCAGATGGCTCCCTGCACTTAGAACTATTATAATAGGGTGACTGTCTTATTCTGCTTGCAGGTTAACCTGAACTGGGTGTGTTATGCAAGACCTCGCTGTGCATAGTGATATTACAGTTGGGGGGAGGAGAGATGTGAAGGTGGTTCACTTTGTAGAACAGTCTCGTAGAAGGCACACGCAACTGGGCATCTGCTGTGGCATTGCTTCCAAAGCCTTTGGCCTTGTCAGGAGCCTGGTGGAAGCGCCTCGGACGATATAGATACCATGAACGAGCTGTGGCTGATAGGTCACTGGAAGGACGTGACGAGGGGAACTTTCAAGGCGCCCGAAAGAATGTAACCGTTTTTATTTCTGCCATCTCCCTCTCCTTGAACGCTTAGCGTCTGGAGCCACTGCAATCTTGACCAGCGCTTGCCTTTTCTAGTTGACTTGTGAAAGGAAACGCTACTACTAGTAGGCTTGTCCGTCTCTTGAGGGTTCATTCCAGAGCTGCACTCTTGCAAGTTTGCCTCTTCATCCCTGGAGACAGAAATACTGGAGACGGAAAAAAGTGTTCTCTGAATGTGTTGCAGAGAGCTGATGATTTTTACGACCTGCACTAGAAGATCAGTCACGGATACCAGAAGCAGAGACTGGGATTGCTTGAGTGCTTGCTTTGTGATGCTTAGCGCCGTTTGAAGACCACTGTACGGCTCTTACGTCTGAGTTGAAGTGACACGACTCATTACACTTTTAGATCAGTCGTTCTCTATCAATACTGCACGATGTTCTCTCAGGAGTCAAGTAACGAACTTCTGTGTTCACATTTGCTACAACGAGAACGGCTCACTCGAGGAAAACGGCTCGCTCGAACTTCTGTGTTCCGCGTTAGAAGTTAACTTCCCTTAGTTCAGAAACTTAGTTAAATTTACTAGAAAATTTAATAGAATTTATTTGGATTTACTTGTAAAAAATTGTAATATTTATGGGATTCTACTAGGATTCTGATAGAATTTATAATCTCAAATTCATCGTGATAATCATCGTGACTAATCGTGACATTAATTTATGTGGGTAGGATATAGGATAGGATTTATATTCTAAGTGCATCCCACAGTCCACTACCTAAAAAAGACTTTGGCTTATACTAACATAATACCGTTGGCGGCTTTGTTTGTAACATTGAAACTTAATTATTAAGTTAAGCAAGCAGAGCAGTCATGTTTTAAATCAACGAACCAATTACCATGCATTCAGTGTAATTCAGTGTATGGATCTATTCACGTATGAAGAAGAATATAGATCGATCAATGACTTGCGCCTGACATTCCCCTCATTACCATCATAGATATCATAAACGGTTTCTCTCCTGGAAAGCCCTAAACGATGCTAGTAATTTTTATGTATGGGCTATCAGGCCCGAAATTAATTAAAGCGCGCGCCTCTGCATGTGGCAAGGTGATGTGAATTAAACGTACGGTTGATTTTGTGCGCGCGAAGGCTCCGGCGCGACTTTTTTGTGCAGTCAAGGACCCGTGCGCGCGCATGTTTAAGGGCGCGCGCTGCGTCGCCCACGGCCTCCATGCATGCATGGACCCATGCGGGCTCCCTTTCAGACGTACACTCTGAGATATATATAGTTGCAGTCAGACGAAGTGACGTCGAAGTCCATGATCATAAGCTGCAAGTGTCAGGAAGACTCTGTGACCATTGAACCTACTGTACAGACGCTGCCTGCCGGCTTGAGTCACTGACTGTTGACACGTGCACACGCATGCAGAGGCATCCATTCGATTGAAGGAGCAAGCCATGTCGTTCCAAATTGTTGACCTGCAGTACTCCAGCGGGCAGAAGGGTATTTTGAGGCATACAGACGGATCTGGGTTTGCTTACTACTCAAGTGAGCCTCTCACTCAGCGCTTCCAGTTTCAGTCAATGCGAAAATGCATGTAAACGGATGCCAAGAATATACATGCATGCAAAATTTTGTGTGGTGTCATCCGACCCAACCCTCCCAGCTCTTCGAACGATCGATTCACTTTCTAGCACGCGTCTGTCCGCCTGAATATGTTCCCCATGTAAGATTGGTGCCAAGTTTGACAGCCTGAAAGAGCATCACTTTGAACAGCATGCTTCATGGAGCTTCTCCATTTCGTTTTCTGCATGCATGTCCATCTGCAGCTGGTGAGAAGGCTGTGTGTGTGACTTCTGTAAATGGTGGACGGCGATTCAGTGCGGTGATTTTCGGGAAGGGGGGCGATGGCGGCGAGGAGGGTGTAAGCAGTAAACCAGGTCGTGTGGTGCTGGGGGCGCTGGACGACTGGGGCAAGGGGATTGTGGAGAACGACAGGGACCTCGAGGCGTCAGGACCGGGGGGGGGGGCTGACGGGGCATCTCGAAGAAGTATCGGTCCGTCAGTAAGTGAGTGAGTGAGTGAGTTAGTGAGTCTCTCTCTCTCTGTCTGTGTGTGTGTGTGTGTGTGTGAGAGAGAGAGAGAGAGAGAGGGAGGGAGGGAGGGAGAGAGAGAGAGTGACTGGTTGCGTGTGCGAGTGAGTGAGTGAGTGAGTGAGTGAATGAGTGAGTGATTGCGTGTGTGAGTGAGTGAGTGAGAGAGAGAGAGAGAGAGTGAATGACTGAGTGAGTGAGTGAGTGAGAGAGTGAGTGAGTGAGTGAGTGAGTGAGTGAGTGTGTGTGTGTGTGTGTGTGTGTGTGTATGAGAGAGAGAGAGAACACACACAAAGTACATGCTGAGCAGTGGATACACCATCCTTCAGTCATGGACGGCTAATTTCTCCGTCACAAGACGTATTTTGGATCACGAGGATTGTAGAAGTCTGACACGAAAAAAGCAATGATGTAATAATGAGAAAGAGAAAATGTCACTTCTGCTTTGCTTCGTTCCTATCTGAAAGAAGACTCCGGTCCGTCTGTCTGGCGGTTGTATCGTTCAAAGACTCCACGATGCATCGCATGTGCCTATCCATGTACGCAGAGCTCTCGGGAGACGGGGCCGTCGTGCGAGTCCATGTCAGTCTAGATATTATAGTCAGCCAGTGAGTTGAGCGATGAGCGCCCAGTCAGACAAGCAAACAGATGGGCAGCCATAAAAATCTGCAGCTCTCTCAGAAGGCCCAAGGAAAGGATGCATTTGAGACAGATATGTGCATTTTGACGCTACAGGGGCGCATCACAAGCCACACGAAAACACTTTGGAAGAGATGGATAGAGAGGAGATTCTAGGGACTATGTTTGAGACAAAAAGTAGACCGACACGGAAGCAAGCATCTCTTTGCTTTCGCTATCTGTCGACCGGTACCATTTGCATTCACACGCAGAGAAGCAACGGCAGTTTTCTTCTTACTCTCTCCCTGCCACCTCCATACATGCATGCAGAAATCCGACCCGACAGAAGAGGGGGGCAGCAGCACCACCGTGGATGTCTACCCTCTAGACTGCACGAGTGGTCCCGGAAGGCCGGCAGGAAACACCAACAAAGCCCTGTTTGGCAAGAACGCTGGGGCTCAGAAAAAGGGGGCAACAAGAGGCAGCACGCCAACTCCCACACCCGTCTCTGTGCACGTCAGTTGAGGGAGGAAGCGGTTTTGTTGTGCAGTTGCAAAGAAGAGGGGATTTTCTCTTACTTCGGTTCCACTTCCGCGTTGTCTTTTTCTTTCGGATCTGGCGCATTAATGCCTCCTCTGCTGCAGAAAGAGAAACTTAAAAACTTCTCTGTATCAACTTAATTGTGGTTTTGCGTAATTGATTCGTGCAGCAAAAGCGAGATGTGGAGTTCAAAATTTCTCCTCACCTCTCTCTCCGGACTGTCTCATGCGATGACCTGACCCTTCCTTTCAACCCGATGGCGGCTTCCTCGACTGCCTCCTCCCTCCCTCCAACAGCCGTGGTGTCGAAAAGAAAAACCACACCGGGGGCGGGACCCTGCTCTCTCCTTATCTTCAGGGACGCCGAGGTGAGGTTCTGAGGGCCGTTTAATGCGCGGGTCTTTTGGGGGGGGGGGGGCGGTTCGTTATTCGTTGGTTCGATCAGTACATTCTCTCTCGTCTGCCAGACTGCTCTGTCCAAAGTGCGTGCCTTCGTTTGCACCTTGCCTTTTAGGCCCTATGCGTTTTCTTTCTGACAGGGAGTGTGTGAGTGAGTGCGTGCGTGCGTGCGTGCGTCAGTGTTTCCCTTGCCTGTCTCTGCCTGTTGCAGTCAGGAATTCCTGTCTTCAGTAGGCGCGAGCTGAGCTAGGAAGTATGTCCCTTAAGTTCTTTGATTCTTTCCCTGCATGCATGCATGCATACAGATCCAATACGTGTTTGCCCTGGGGGAGGCCGCCTCTCTCGGTGGAGGGGCCATGGGCACAGAGGACGCCGCAGAGGCAGACAGGCCGCCTGTGGGGCTGGTTTTCAGGATGCCTGTAGCGCCTCTGCTTGAGAGGGGACCGGGGGGGGAGCACGGGAGCCTCTCTCTGTCCCTCAACAGACCCTCTCCTGTGAGACTCAAGTCAGCCTTGCTTGCTTGATGGCATGAATACCGACCGATTAACACATGCGACAGTGATGGGCAAAGTACAAAAGGGACAGAGGCCCCAAATTACTGATTGTGCTCAAAGAGGGAGTTTAGGGTCTGTCTGTATGTCTGTATGTCTGTATATCTGTCTGTCTGTTTGTATTCCTGTTCGCATGCGTGTACATACGTATTAGCGTATCGACGTTTCGTGCATTCAGTTACATTGGCGGGCATGTATGTGTGTTTCTCTGTCTTCATGTCTGACGAACTGGATATCTGTCTCTCTACTTGCTTTGCAGAGCTCTGGAGGAGCGATTTCAAGGCGGAGAGAAGGAGGAGGCTTCTGCTCAGGGGTCTCTGCGCATGATTGGGAAGAGTGATGTGCCCATGCCGGAACTCTCAGAGACACTCAAATTATTGAACGGACTTGCAGAGTCGGTCAAGACAAGAAAGGGGGGCCGGGGTGGGATAGAAGGAAGGGTCCAGTGTCTCCATGCAGCCTCAAAATGCCAAGTTGCATATTGGAAGTGCATGGTTTTTTCTTTCTTGTGTCCATGAATCCATTCTCCTTCCTTCTCATGAGCATCACGTCTCCTCATGCGTCTCTCCGCTCTTCTCCCTCCGGCCTCTTCGCGGTTTCACGTCAGAAGCTTCCCTTCCCCTTTGTTCTCTGTCCAGTTGATTTGGCGCAAGCATGCGAGGATCAAATACAGGGAGGGCAGCTGTACCTCTCTCTATCTCCCATCGACTTTTCCCTTTCTCTCTCTCGCAAAGCCCACCCTTGCCTTACTTGTTTGTCTGCCTGCTGAACGAGGTTGGTCTGGCTCGCTCAGCTTCTCATGCTACTCTCTCTGCCGTATGCACGTACACCTCTTTTGACTGTGAACGAATCTGTGCATACAGACGGATAGGGGGGAGCCTGAAGGGGGGGAAAAGTTCGGGTGACAAGAAGAACAAAACTGATTCGGAATTGGAGTTGGGGAGGGGGGGCACAGAAGCTCACGGGGGCAGTGGGGAAGTCGGGGAGCCACAGAACTTCGGTCAGTCAGTCAGGCAGGCAGGCAGGCAGGAAGGCAGGCAGGCAGGCAGGTACTAACGAAGTCGCCCACTTCCCTCGAAAGCCTTTCGACTTACTGTGCAGGTCCTCTCTCCATCCATCCGCCCCCCCTATCCAGATCTGCTCCTCATTCGACTACCCCAGATGCAGAATCAGAAAAACACCATGCAACACATTTATTAGTACATGGGTGTTCTGTACGTGAATTGCCAACTTCCCCTCTGATATCATTGATTTGAGATACTGCAGCCGAGACTATCTCGAGACTGCAGACGTTGACGTCAAACAGAGTCGACTTCGAGAACCTGCAAGAGTTGCGGCTTGAAGTCAGTGGGGCGGGGGGAAGAAAGATCACTCTGGGACGCTAGCCAAGCGTTGTGTTCTCGTCTCGTTCGGTGTTTATCTTTCTTCTAGGCCGGCTGATCTCCCTCCCGGTTCTAGGGGCCGAAAGGGCGGTACTCGGACTATTCTTCCGAGGTTGGGCAACTCGAAGGGGGGATGTGGCAAACGTAAATATCCCACGCTGCAATCTGTTGTTTCGAGTGTCGCTGTGTGGCTTTTTTTTTCACTTGCAACTGTGTGAGAATGTCACTGTGCATCTTTTACGCTGTCTCCGGTGCAGTTAAGCAATCGCAACCCAGCCCTGATCCGAAAAACGACAATTCAGAAGTGGAGTGGTCAGTTTTTGCTTTGAGGGTTGAAGCTTGTCAATTCGTTTCACTTTCCGTAGAGGTAGACAGACTCTGTCAGCCGTTTCCCTCTCTTGTTCAGTTTTTGTTTTGTTACGTTTCTCCTTGATATTTGCTCAAAGACACGCATACAGACAAACTGACTGACGGGACTGACGAATAAAAGGGTGCATGGCTGAATACTTGTCTGGTCCTCTGATTGATCAACTGACACAGAAATAGACAGGCCGAAAGAAAACATCAATTTTGCTTTTTATTGAATGACAATGGGAAAAAGAGGGGACAAAGACCCGCAGATAGAATGGAAATCAAAGGAGAGAGGACATACCAAGGGATGGACAGACGACTACTCGGCAGTTTACAGCTGAGAAAATCCGCATGGCGTTGTTCTTCCATACCCCCCTGCCTGCAGGCAAATACAGCAAGTCTCCGACATTCAAGCCCCCTGTGGAACAGCCTCAGAAGATTCCTCTTCTCTCTTCAGATGTCAGCAAAGCAGGCAAGCAGGCAGTCAGGACGAGAATGAAGGAATCATCTTCACGGAAAGTTGATTGAAGTGATGTGCTGCCCTTGTGCTCCTTTCCAGTTTGCCCTGGAGTCGAGGATGCACATGAGGATAGGGCCATCCAAACTTCCTTTCAGTTCCAGCCTTTTACAGAAGTAGCCTTTTACTGAAAGAATCATCCTTTTGGACTTTTTCTCTGCCGAGAGATCTTTCTGTTTAGCTTTCATCTGTCTGTTTCTATCTTGACGGGTCTCATTCCTGTACAGTTTTCTTTTTGACTTGTCCTGACTGCAGGCGCTGTTGAAGGAAATCGACGAGTTGACGGGATCCCCCACGCTTCTCGTTGTGGTCAGTTGTGTGGGAGGAATGGGCGGTGAAGGAGTTTTATTGCTCTTCTGTGTTTCTAGAGAAGTGCACTTTTGAGTGTGTCTTCTTCATCGTTGATTCATCCTATTCTTTGTGCAGGTCGTGACTGCAATCTACAACCGCAACCAGAGTCTGGCTGCGATCTCTCTGGCTGACCGTGTACAGGGCAGACTCGTGTCTGAGTATGGAGCGGAAGAACCAGAGGAGCAGAAAACCTCTGCAGGGAGCGGAGGCATTTCTGCGGCTGCAAAGATGGGGTCACGCCCCCTTCGGCCGGTCACCTCGTGTCCTTTCCGCCTTGTGAGGGTGGAGCTCTCGGAGGGGAAGACGGTCAGATGAGGGGAGGGGGAAATGGACTCAAAGGGGCGATATCACAGGAGAACGGGATGACACGCAGAGGAAATGCATTTGAAAAGAGAAGGGGGGATCTGACGCTTCGTGTGTCTTAATTCTGCTTTTTTTCTTTTCTCCCATGCACATCTATGCCCGACTTCTTAATTCCTCTTTTTGTCTGTTTGCAGATGGCGCAGCGCTTTGGACTGCGCGATTGTCCCTTCTGCCTCATGTTCTACATGGGAAAGGCTGTGTACGCAAACCACTTTGGAGACAGGGTGGGTATCGTGATGCCATTCAAAATCGAAATGATTCTGAGAGGGAAAAGGGCGATTGGGAAAATCAGAAAATGATTCTGAGAGGGAAAAGGGCGATTGGGAAAATCAAAAAATGATTCTGAGAGGGAAAAGGGCGATTGGGAAAATCAAAAAATGATTCTGAGAGGGAAAAGGGCGATTGGGAAAATCAGAAAATGATTCTGAGAGGGAAAAGGGCGATTGGGAAAATCAAAAAATGATTCTGAGAGGGGAAAAGGGTGATTGGGAAAATCAGAAAATCATTCTGAGAGGGAAAAGGGCGATTGGGAAAATCAAAAAATGATTCTGAGAGGGAAAAGGGCGATTGGGAAAATCAAAAAATGATTCTGAGAGGGAAAAGGGCGATTGGGAAAATCAAAAAATGATTCTGAGAGGGGAAAAGGGCGATTGGGAAAAAATCGCCAGAGGACGAGATGATGTGTGCCTGTTCAAACGGAGGATGAAGGATGGAAGGCTGAAGATAAGAGAGACAATTAAGGGAATGAGGGAATTCATGGCGCCTCGAAAAGCCTGCGAACTTTTTCAATCAAAAGACCGTCCAATGCTTGTCATCTATCAGTACTAGTTTTCTCTCGCTTCCCTGGCCCCCTTTTCCTTCTACTCTTCCCTGAGGAATTCATTCATCCTTCTGGATTCCGGTCGAGCATCCCGCTGTGTGAAAGAAAGCATGCATTCCTCTGGAATTTCAATGTGCTCTCCTCCTCTCTCTGCAGCTACAACGACTGAGGTACCCGTCTCTCGCATTCCCCCGCTTTCTCATTGTCTCTGCAAGCGCGCACACACAGCTCCAGGCTCAGAATGTGAGTGAATCTGCAGGTACTTCGTCCCTTTCCTTTGTGTTTCACTCGCAATTAATGCTGTGCCGTGCAGTGAGAAAGGCAGGGAGGCACGCAAGGGAGTCGATCAGCAGGAAGAGAAGAGAAGAGGATGAAGCGTTTCTTTCTTTCACTGTATGATATTCGATCGCCAAACAGTCTTCCTCTTGCTTTTTTCCTCCATCCCGCCAGCTCTCCCCAGTTTTCACGCCCCGTGCAGGAACTTTGGCCGGGCCCTTTGATAGCTCTGTGCCCGGCGAATCGCCAGACCTTTCACACAATGCTTTCCCGGCTTACTTTGACGATAGATTTACCCACGCACCTTTCACATTTCTTCGGTGTGTGTGGACTTTTTTGTTCAGGTCCTCCGACAGTTGGGTGTTCCTTTCGAGCTTGCCCTCAGCCCTGAGGATGCAGCACAGAGAGGTTCGTTGGTCTGTTGTTTGTCTCTGTTTTTTCCCTTTTTTTTTGTTTCACTCTACGGTCTGAAGATGCTTTCTCTCCCTCTCTCCCTCTCCCCCCCCCCCCCCCCCCCTCTCTCTCTTTCTCTTGTCTCCACGTTTGATTGCATTGCCTCATCCTCTCTTCCCTCTGCATGTTCTCTCCGTGTGTGCAGTCTCCAGGTCTTCCTTCGGGGCCCTCCTGATAGAAGTCAGGTCCCCCTCTGACGGTCCAGATCTCCTGCGTGGAGACGGGAAGGAACACAGGGGATTTGAGGCAGAACTCGACAGGGCGAGGCGGTTGGCAGACGCAGCCAAGAGGTTCGCCCGTCAATCGGACAGCTGCATGTGAGAATCAATAAAGGCACACATGCAGACAAAATCGATCGTTCCTCCGAGTAGTGGCCTGCCTCGCTTGCACGTACTTATATTTACTCTCTCAGACTCTGTTCCTGTTTTAACCTGCCTTTCTTTTTCTTTTTCTCTTTCTGTTTCTTCCTCTTCAGACGTGACCCGAAGATCCTCTGCTTCGTTGCCGCAAGTCCCCCCTCTGCGGCGGTGACATCAGGGAGAAGGGCCTCCGGTCCCCGCGACGCCGCAGATGGCCCCAGGGACCCCAACGTGGAGGGGAGCGGCTGGGAATTTGCAGACGCCGTCGTGCCCTCTCCTCTGAGGAAGGCTGCGCTGGGAACGGTGCTCGAACACTTCAGACTGAACATGCCCAAGGTCAGTGAGTCAATGCGTCGCCGCATCCTGTCAGATGAAGAGAGTCACCAGGCAGTCAACTGCATTAGGGCGGAAACACATACCCGTGTAGGTACATGCAGGTCCATGGGTACAGTGGCCGACGAGCTTCTGCATGTGGAGACAGGCTGCAGATGTGTTGATATGCGATCTGCTCAGAAGATGACATTCATGCGAAACGGCAAACGTGACTGCCCGAAGGGTTCGGTGTATGTGTGTGTGTGTGTGTGTGTGTGTGTGTGAGTGTGTGTACTGCACTTGTGAAGAATAACCATGCATCTGGCACTGTACGCATGTCTCCATCTATGTCTCTTCATTCCTGTCCTCTGTGCAGTTCGAAACAAGTGGAATGACTCGGGAGGCATTCGTGGAAGAGATGCGGAACGCCCTCGCATTTGCAGAAAGAGGAGGACAGGTGTCCCTCCCACTCAAACAAGAAAGGAACAGGGGATGATCGAAAAAACACAGAGACTGTCTTGTTTCTCAGAATGAACGGTGTGTTGTATGCAGAGCCATGCTTACCTTTCAAATTGACCTGCCACATTTTATTTTTTTTTCTAGTTCGTTAGTGATCTCCGAGGTATCATTAGTTTGTCTCATTGATAGCTTGAGCAAGCGTAGACTCTAGACTGCTGTTATCAGTCCGGTACCTGGTCCGGTACTTTCATTTTCATACTATTCGCAGTCTACTGGTAAAAACTGAATTTGAAACAATGTTTCCGGGCAAAAAGACTTATCAAATTATATATTTATCATTTTATTTTAAACATAAAAAAAATAATATAAAATTTGTATCCTTAACTAATTGTGAACTTTAAAATTTATTCACACTGTATGACAGTAAAAAAAAAAATGGATTTAGTTTTTACTATATATTTCTCTAGTTGTCTGACGTACTGCATGAATGACAATCTGTAATTCTAGGTCCTAACTATGACTGTCACCAGAGTTATGAAATATCTACCTAGGATAAATACTAATCGTTTTATATTTTTCCATACATAGCTAGACGTATAGTTGCTTAAATACTTAAAACGGTAGGTTTAAATACCAAATACCGTTATTTAGGGGTCAAAAACAACCTGTTATAACCGATATACGGTATTTAACAATTTTAACTGTCACCCTCTCTGGGCTCGAGACCTATATAGATTTTGGACCACGAGCAAAACCCAGAACATCAATGCTATGCTATGCTATATGTGTTGTGAACCAGCTTAAAGCCTGAGTCGCTGCGTCAAGGATATAATGGCATGAGCAAGAAAGACAGTTCCTGACGGCCCCAACCGGCAGGGTGCGCACACTTCATGACGGCCCCAACCGGCTCCAGCAACTGAAATGCATGCAAGCAAGAATGCATGCAATTAAATCGGAGATCGATCAGAAGTAACGGTTTGATCTTAGCTGAGAAGTGGACTTGAACAAGGGACCATGCATGAATATAATTACAATCTGTGAACTCCAAAATAACCTGTATCTCCACATAGACCTTCGCTGGTCTGTAGAGATTAGGGTTTATCATGGTAGCAGGTTGGTTACCGGTCTGATTCTTTACTTTCCATTCGTTCCTCTCAACATGTGTAAGAGAGGCAAGAATAGAAATCGAGGTGAAGACGGGCGTTTCATCTCCACTCCTGCAGAAGATGAAACCCTCGCTAATTCTTCTTCTCTGTCTGAAGCTGTTACTGCAATCACAAAGTCCACTGAAGTCCTTCTTGCTCTCACAGTGGCACAGCAGCAATCCAGTGGCACGGCCATTTCTTCGACTCTTTCTGCCACGCCTGTGTTGCCCGCTCTCTCCGCCTCCTATAAATTTGCAAAATAGGAGTGTAAGCTGAAGTACAAGGATCGTTCGTACGCCGGCCGACTGAAAATTGTGTCCTCTTTTGAGGACCATCTCAAGCAGCAGCCCTCCGCTGCCCCGAAAGTGGTCGCCTCCGCTTTTAAGTCCGGTCTGGAATCCTTCCCCGACCTCCACAACCTCATTGTTGAGCTTTCCGATAGAGACAGCTACGAGTACTTGAAGACCAAGATCCTGAAAGCCTCGGGAGAGAAGGAAGAGAAGCGCCTCTTTGACGCTTTCCATTCCCTTGCCACCCTTTCCTCATCGTAGCACGCAGACGCAGAGCAGTTTGGCAACGCTGTGGAGACGGCTTGTCAGCGAATGGCAACGCTGTCTCTGAGAGAAGAGCGCGTCTGTGTCTACAAAGGCACAGGCGACCCCGACGATGATGTAAACTGGAAGGTAGTGCGCCAGCAAGTCCCCCTCCTCGATCCCCTAGGGAGGCGGGATGGGCAGCTCGCCTCCCTCCTTCTCCTCAATGGCATCTCCGATCACAAAGTGCGTGCCCAAGTCTGACTCAGGAACGCACTCCCCGCTCACATGCCCTTCTATGGCGATGATGGAGCCCTGGAGAAGTTCCGAACTTTTGCCAAGCCATCTTGCTTCCTCCCAGTGACCCCCGTCCGATCTCCCTACCTGCAGTCACAGCCAGGTGTGAGTGTCGCAGGAAAGCCTCCTTCCCGCCCTGCGAACCCCCAGAGTGGACGTGCAGTGCCCCCTCAGCCCAACTGTACCCACCCAGGTTATAAGGCTGAGCACTGCTTAAAGCAGTACTTCTGCCCGTCCTGCTTTCGTTGGGGCCACAAGCCTGGCGACTGCGAATTAGTAAAGGACATCGACGCCCTCCTCCGTGCGTACGGATACCCTCCCCGCAACTCCCAGGGTCGCTCGGGTGGGCGTTCTTCCAGACAGAAGGGGGCGGCCTTGACGGGGGCTACCGATTTCAACACGGAGGACTCTGACGACGCGTCTGATTCCAACCCTGCAGCTGCTGCTGCAGGTCGCATGAAGTCAGCATCTTCTTCTGATTCTCTTCGTCCCTCTTTTTCTTTTGACGGTCTTGGTTGTATGCTCGATGTGGGTGCCAGTAGTACCACATGCACACGAGGCTGGCTGGTCAAGAAGAAAAAGGAAGTGGGTTTGAAATGGATAGAAGAACCATTGCCCAACCCTGTGTCCGTTCGCAGTGCATGCGCAAAGAAAGTATGGATGTGTAAACGTGCTTCGATTCCTTGTTTCCTTGACGGTAAGCCTGCCCTGCTGAAACCATCCATCATGGAAACGGAAGCAGTGACTCTTCCCCTAGTAGGCAACAAACGCTTGATTGAAATGGGTGCCACGTTTGACTATCAGACAGGCCACCTGCATCTCCCCTCCACCGTTCTCAAATTTCTCTATGCAGATAATGATTTATTTTTTTTACCTCTGGAGATTGACAGGACTGGCCCACCCCAGTCTGAATACGTACCGTCCTCCCAACCAGTATCTTCTGAGGCTGCCCAGGTGGAGCCTGCATCGTCTGTGTTTTGTTCTGATTCTGTGTCTGCTTCTTTTTTATCTTCTTCCCGCTTACCTGCCGAACCCCGACTCGTCCTTGCCAATGGGCATCTCCCTCTTCACCTGAAGAAGGCGAGGCGAAATCGACGACAGCCAAAGCCCAGGGAAGCATCTCCTTCATGGCAGTATTCGGAACAAGCTGAATCACCAACCTCCTCATCAGCCCCC